>OY720463.1:37748402-37850902 GCA_963082715.1 Harpalus rubripes
AAAATATTTGTTCTGTTATTTTTCATCTTTATGTACATTATTTTAAATAGTTTCTGTCACAAATTTTAACTGAATATTAAGGAGGCCATATACTTTTATATCTGTAACGTTTGTCTTACTTAATAAAACGTTTGAGATTGAATATGTATTTTATTAACACATAAAACGTATAAAATAACAAAACTTATATTTCAGTTATACACATAAACATGTCTGTTTCTTTATCTCGGTCACCAATGTCCCTAACATTACAAAACTATATTTCTCTAGAACTAACTTACAGATTGCCAACTTCACATCCCCCTTTTTCTTTTCAAAATATAACATATTTTATAAACTTAATTTAACTGGCTTAATTATTTTTCTTCCAAATCGTGAGACTTGGTCAGGACCTCTTTCTTGGGGTTGATGCAGTTGATGTTCTGGACTTGGGACTGGATTAGGACCTTTTTCCTGGGTTTGGTTCGGTTGATACGCTGAACTTCTCTCTTGGTCAGGTTGCTGTGGTTCTTTCTCCCCTTCTTCTTCCTCTTCAGTGGTCTTGGTCTTGTACTCAGACTGGTTGTTGATTTTGCCTGAAATATAACTTTTTAGAAACCACGAGTTTCGTCTATATATATTGCCGTTTTCTGTCTGTATTATGTAAGACCTCGGATCTTCTGTTTGTTCTAAAACGGTCGCTTCTATCCATTCGTTTTTCTTATTTCTGTATCTTACTTTCTCGTTTACTTTAAACTCTTTCTCTGCCGTCTTGTTCTTGTCTGCGTATTGTTTTTCCTTTTCTTTGTATTTTTTGAGTTCTGTTTGAACATTTTTTATGACTTGTGGCTTTAGTAACTTTTCATTTGTTGGTAGTAGGTTTTTCGTTCGTCTACCCATCAGCCTTTGAACTGGAGAACCGACTGATCCTCTCGGAGTATTCCGATGATGTAAAAGTGCTAAGTAGATATCCGAATTTGCGTCTAAACATTTTTTAATTAATGTCTTCGCTTGTTGGACATATCTTTCCGCCAGACCATTCGACCTGGGAAATTCGGGGCTGGAAAATCTGTGTTTGAATTCCCATTGTTGCGAAAATATTTTGAATTCTTCACTGGTATATTGTCTGCCGTTATCTGTTAATAGAATGTCTGGTATACCATTTTGTGCAAACCAGTATTTCAATGCTGTAATCACTTCAGAACTTGTGATATTCTTAATCTTCTTATAATCAAAATATCCCGAATATGCGTCAGCTGTCACAACAAATTGTTCATTGTTTATTTGGAACAAGTCCGAAGCTACGACAGACCATGGTCTTTGAGGTACTTCCTGTTAAATTATTGTTTCCATTGGTTTGTGGTCTGTTTCGATTAGTAACTCTTTATTTCCCCATGCATACTCATGGAATTTTTTACATGCCGTAACTATAGCCAGCATTTCTTTTTCCATTTGACTATATTTTTGCTGGGTTGTAGTTAGAGCCTTTGCGCTGTATGCAACTGGTCTTCCGTCTTCTAACATTACAGCTCCCACTGCAGTACTACTTGCATCTACTGACAACACTGTTTTCTTTTTTGGATCATAATATTGTAACAGTGGCAAGTTCTCAATTTGTTGTTTGAGTTTATTAAATGCTTCCTCTTGGGGATAGTCCCAACACCATTCTATTTTTTTGGATAGCAATTGTCTCAGCGGTGCTGTAAGTTCTGACAAATGAGTTATAAATTTTGACAGGTATGTAATCATACCAAGAAATCTCTGTAGTTCCTTAATGTTACTTGGCATTTTTAATTGTTGTATCGTTTTTATTTTTTCCGGATCTGCTTCTAGACCGTTTTCTGACAAAATGTGTCCTAAGAATTTCACTTTATTTTTGGCGAATTGGCATTTGTCAGCGTTTAATTTTAGGCCAGCTGTTTTTAATTTTTGTATTACCAGGTCTGTTCTAGTTTTCAATTCCTCTTTTGTTGTAGCATAAATTAAAATGTCATCCATTGAACATTAGACGCCTGGTGCACCTTCTATTATTTTGCACATAATTTGCTGGAACACCTCCGGCGCAGAAGCTAGCCCAAATGGTAGCCTTTTGCATTTATACCTACCCCAAGGCGTGGCAAATGTTAGGTATTTAGACGTCCTCTCTGTTACTTTTATTTGCCAAAAGCCCTTCTTACAATCTAATATTGTAAACCATTTTGCTCCACTGATTTTGGCTGCTATTTCTTTTAATGTTTTTAGCGGAAAGTGTCGTCGCTTAAGATTTTTGTTTACATTTGACGGGTCGATGCAAATACGTATTTTACCATTTTGACGAACTACCACCATTGGTGATACGGCCGGTGTTGGTTCGCTTATGGGCTCGATTATTTCATTTTCGGTTCCCGCTTTACATCTTCCTTTATGGCGTAAGGAATTCTTCGTGGTGGATATATAATTAGCTTAGGATTGTCTATTAAGTCTATATCATAAACAAAGCCTTTAAGACAGCCTATTCCTTCAAATATTACTCTATCTATTCCTATTGTTTCAATTCTTTGTATGAAACCCAATTTTACGCAGGTATTTTTTCCTAATATTGGCTGTACATTCGTTTTAACGACAATAAAATTTATTTTTTCTTTCTTCTGTTTGATTTCCACTTCCGCTTGGACTTCTCCTTCTACTTCCAATTCATGGTTAGAAAACGAAATTAATTTCTTCGTTCTCGACGCGTTTACTTTTAGTTTTGCTTTTTCGGCTATTGCCTTCGTTATTACGTTGCATTGGGCACCCGAGTCTAATTTAAATTTGACTTTAACATTTTTTGATAATTTTAGTATTTCGTGCCAATCATCCTTATTTGATTCTTTATCTTCGACCACGGATACAAATAACGTTTCCTCTATTTCGCTATTTTCTTGATGAACAGCATCAAGGGTAAGCGATACTAATGTTGGCACCCATACAGTAATTGGCATACCTTTTTTCATAATGAAATAAATACGGTTCTTCTACATATTTTAGTGTTATTTTATTTTAGTTCCGTTTATAATTTCACTACATACGTTATAGGTAAAATTTGTTATTTCAACGTTGGTACTAGTAATTTTATATCAGTCAAAGTGACACCATGTAATGGAAGCAGTGTGTCGACACTAGATGTTAAGAAAATCATAAGGATAGAGCCGAGAACTTTGGTCCTGAAAATTACAAGTAAGCTTGAAATGAACTACTTAATGTACTCATACAGTTGTTTAAGGTTTTTTGCCTATTCTGTGTGTGTTATATTACATTTATATACAAAATTATAATTATTTATGCTATGCCAATTATTATATCAGAATTGCCGTGTCAAACATTGATTGGCACCCATGCCATTTATTGTATATTCTATATTTATGTTCTGTTTACAGTAATTGGCACTAGTATTTCAAAAACAATATTCAATGTTTGTTTGAGTATAATCTAAAAACAATTATTTTTCTCCTTTAAAGGATGCCAAAAACTCCAGGAGGTTGCAATTACAAAAAGAAATATAATGAAAAAGATTTAGAAAGCGCGGTAACTGCTATCCTGCATAATAATATGTCGCAGAAGAAGGCGGCTGAAATATTTAATGTTCCTAGAAGTACTATTCAATTTCGATTAAAATTAATAGACACCAAGAAGTACAACAAAATTCGACATGGCCCCCCAACAGTATTGACAGATGAAGAAGAATCTATCCTCGTTAAATGGATAACAACAAGCTGCAAAAAGGGCTTCCCTAGACGAAAAGATGATATACTTTCCGCCGTAAAAGACTTTCTAGACGAGACTCAGAGAACGAATCCTTTTAAGGATAATTACCCAGGGTATGGTTGGTACAAATTATTTTTGAAGCGCCATCCGGAGCTTTCAGTGCGAACCTCTGAGGCAGTAACTAGTGCAAGTTCGGTAGTATCCGAAGCAGACATTAAAAAATGGTTTGAACAAATTGAAACATATTTAAAAGATAATGAATTATTTCATATTCTGGAAGAGCCCTCAAGAATATTCAATGGAGATGAGACTAATTTTCAACTGTGCCCTAAAAACGACCGGGTCATTGCTCCTAAGGGTGAAAGAAACGTGTATGAAGTGGATATTGGAGCAGCGAAATCAACACTAACAGTGATGTTCAGCTATAGCGCAAATGGTGAAGAAATTCCTCCCATGATCATATACCCTTACAAAAGAATACCAAAAGATATTGTGAATTCTGTTCCTAAAAATTGGGGCATAGGAATTAGCGATAATGGCTGGATGAAATCAGAATTGTTTTACGAGTACATAGGAAATATATTTTATCCACAGTTAATAAAAGCAGGTATTCCATTACCAGTAATACTATTCGTAGATGGACATAAAACTCACATGACTTTAAAGCTCACGCAATTGTGCAATAGATTAAACATTATACTTATAGCCTTATATCCCAATTCCACACGACTTCTTCAGCCAGCTGATGTTGCGGCTTTTAGACCGATCAAATATGCATGGAGGAAAGGTGTCCTAGAATGGCGAAGAAAAAATCCTTCTGTAGCTCTGACTAAGGATAAATTTGCTCCAATTTTAAAATCAGTCCTTGAAAACTGCAATAATAAAACTGCTGTTCAAAATGGTTTTAAAGCTTGCGGGTTATTCCCCTGGAATCCAAATGCAATTGATTTCAGTAAGTGCTTAGGAAAAGGAAAAATACCAAGTATCGGCGACAAACAAAATATCACCAGTGTCTTAAGCTATGAAGAATTCATTGGAATTGTTGGAGACGATAAAATTAAATCGTTTCAGAAAAGGTATGAGCAAAATAATTCCGAGGAATACAAAATGTTATACGACATATGGGAGACATTTATTCATAAAAATGAAACAAGTAGCAATATTTTATCCAAAAAAATTGAAGAAAATAGGAATGAAAATACAAGAACGCCTCAAGAAACAGATATTTCAGAAGAATTTAAACAAAATTGCTGTGAAATATTTGTAGGAACAAACGAAAACATGGAGAACAAAATTATAAGTCAATTGGAGACAACTACAGATAATGAAAATAAAATATTGATTGATGGTCTTGCTTACGACATAAACGAAATCGACATTATTCCTGAAGAGGAATTTGTTGCTATGGCTCCAACTTATGAACATATTGTTCCTCATAACTCATCATTAACAGAAATTTTACAGTGGCCAGTTACTCCACAACGTAAAGGTGTAAAAAATACAAATAAGGATCCATTTGTGTTAACATCAGAGCAATGGCAAGAAATCTATAGAAATAAAATAGACACGAAGAAGAAACAAGAAGAAGAAAAAGAATTGAGAAAAAGAAAAAGACTTGAAAAGAAAGACCTGAATAATAGTAACAAGAAAAAGAAAACTACTAAAAATGCCATCAAAATTAATAATAATCCTAATCCTGCAAAAGCAGCTATTAAACTTATAAAAACAACTGATTCACCAAGTGTGAATATGCAACCTACCTGTGATTATAAGACAATAAGTTCTAGTCCCGTAAAAGTAGACATATGCAATCAAAATACAAAAAAAACGGAAGAAAATGATATTACACAACAATTCTGTGATGATAATATTACTGCGCCGACCTCTAATATGCAATATATTAAAAATGTACCTGAAGAAAGTATAGATGGTACAGTTGATGTAGCTTTAAGTGCAAATACAAATATTAAGACTGAAAATCTAGTTAAGAATTTTTCTATGAGTAAAGACTGCGTTAATAAACCTAAGGAAAATGTTAATAAGATAAATATCATATCATACGAGACAGTTAATATCGATCTGAAACAAATCGACTGCCTGAAGAAGGTAAAGAAAAATTTATTTAACGAAACTGAGACTATTTCTTTGAACTTACTATCAAAAGGAATGTGTCACACTTGTTTCCGCAGTATTACATCAAATAACTGTGGCATTAAATGCAGCTTGTGTACTAAACTTTTCCATCTAACATGCTGTTCTGATTTTCAAGAAAAAGAACAATTTGTTTGCAATAAACATTAATATCTACTTTTTCCTCCAATTTGTTTACTATGAACCCAAAAATTATATAAAACACGTGTTAATATTTTTTTATTATATATTTTTCTTATTGTATTATAACTTTTTGAAAGAAATATAACTTTTGTTTAGTAAAGTAATGTATATTATTTAATATTTTTCAGATAAATGCCACTTGTAATACATGCCAATTACTGTACATTTGAATATGCCAATTACTGTACAAGTATGCCAATTACTATGCTTTTTCCCCGCTTTTCAGAATTAATGAAGTTTCTTAATGTTTTCATCTTTTAAATATAATTGTATATATATTTCATCATTCTATGGACTTTATACTTTCAAACGAACTAAGCATCATCAATAAAAACGTAATACTTTATGAAATACAAAACCTAAAAGTGAACATAAACCCTTAAGGTGCCAATTACTATATCGCTTACCCAACTTTTGTAGTTTTGCAGCATTTTGCATAGTGACCCAATTTATGGCACTTGTTGCATTTTTTATTAAATGCTGGGCAATTTTTCCTTTCGTGTAGAGTGTCACACCGTTTGCATTTGAATTTTTCATTTGACTGTTTGACAGGAAAATTCTTGTGTACTTTTTTCTGCACTGCATTGATTTGTTGCGAATCCCTTTTGTCTTTCATTGTTTGGAGCTGTTTTCTTGCTTGCTCACTTGCTCTGCATATATTTATAGCTTTCTCTAGTGTGAGTTTATCTTCCGCAAGAAGTCGTTCTCTGATGGCGTCATTATTTATGCCTACTGTACGATTATTTGTATTTAAGCGCGCATTTTTAGTGACTTGAGTTTCGACCAGATTGGCGACCCTACAGCGTGAAGAGAGAGCCGCAAGAGAAACAAGTGTGAGTGGTGGTGTGGTGGACGTTGTGTCGATGAAAACAGACATTTTAACAATAATAGACATTATACTATTCTAATTGTAAATCATTATAATATTTCATTTGTGTTGTGTATATGAATTAAAAGGTACACGTGATATTTTGATTATACATTGCATAAAAAAACCTAACCTAAAATACAGTCCACATCTAAGAGAATACGTTTCAAGAACGTCGCAAACACCTACAACTAGTCGATCGCATATTAAACTGTCCTCGAGTTTCCCAAAGGAACAATTTTTACACTTACTTTTCAGTCTTGTTAGGAATTCATCAATGCTCTCACTCTCTTTTTGTTCCTGTTTGTTAAATACATACCTTTCATAGGTGACATTTATTTTTGGGACAAAATGTTCCTCAAATTTTTTCTTTATCTTTTCTAAATCTTGTTGATCAGCGTCTTTCAGGTTAAACGTGTTGTATATGGCGGCTGCCTCTGGTCCTATAATCGTCATAAACGTTGCGACTTGGACTATTGCCTCCTTTTTTTTAGATTTGTTGCTGCCTCATACCACTGGTACTGCTGTTGCCACTTTTTCCACTCTTCGCACATATTTATTTAATTGTTAATGTGTAGTGGTTTTGGTGGTCTTAACCCAACCACGCTATCATCATTTGCCATTTTACTTGTTATTTTACAACGGGTTTCGGCACCATGTAACGTTTGTCTTACTTAATAAAACGTTTGAGATTGAATATGTATTTTATTAACACATAAAACGTATAAAATAACAAAACTTATATTTCAGTTATACACATAAACATGTCTGCTTCTTTATCTCGGTCACCAATGTCCCTAACATTACAAAACTATATTTCTCTAGAACTAACTTACAGATTGCCAACTTCACAATATCCATTAAAAAATTTGGGGTGACAAGCCGTAGGGCAAGAGTAGTACATTATTTTTCATCTTTATGTACATTAATTTAAATAGTTTCAGTTCTGTTCTGTTATTTTTCATCTTTATGTACATTATTTTAAATAGTTTCTGTCTGAAATTTTAAATGAATATTGAGGAGGCCATATACTTTTATATCCATTAAATAATTGAGGTGACAAGCCGTAGGGCAAGAGTAGTACATAATTTTTCATTTTTATGTACATTAATTTAAATAGTTTCTGTTCTGTTCTGTTATTTTTCTTCAATATTACTTATTTAATACGTGTCGAAATTTCAGATGAAAAAATTATAGCTAAGGCGATTTGCAAATGTTTAATATTTCAAAGGGATATCTTTAAGTTTAAATTGTTAGTAACTCGAAACCGCTCATCGGCAAAAATCGTGTAATACTTGACATGATAAGCACGATTTAGGGTCCCCACAACACGTTTTTTTCGTCTACGATAACTCTTATAACAAACTTCCAAATATATCTATTTTCCATATTTAACCTTCCTGCATTCATATAATGAGTTGATTAGTTTTTGGGTAAAATTGGATAAATGGAATTGATACTTTACTTGAAGCCCATAACAGTTTTTAATAAAAAACTCTATTAATATATAATCCAAAACTTTTCAATTTTAGTATTTAAGACATTTATATCATGGGAAACAACATATTAGAATTTGGCTAAAATTAATTTACCAGAAGTGATACTTTACTTGAAGCTATCAACAGATTCTCGTAAAAAATAAATTATGAAATACTCAGAAACTTGTCAAATTTAGTATTTACGACTTTTATAGAAAGGGGAACAACATATTAGATTTTGGATACAATTGATAAACCGGAAGTGATACTTTATTTGAAACTCTGAACAGATTTTTCTGAACAATATATTGATATATTCCAAAACTTGTCAAATTTAATATTTAATACTTTTATATAACGGGAAGCAACATATTAGATTTTGGCTAAAATGGAAAGACCGGAAGTGATACTTTATTTGAGTTGAATAGATTTTCGTGAAAAATAAATTCATACAATCTAAAACTTTTCAATTTAAGACTATTATAGTAATGAGAACGACATAATATTAGATATTTTCTCAAATTGATAAACCGAAAATACTACTTTAGGAAGCTATAAACAGATTTTCTTGAAAAAATATATTAAAACACGATCCAAAACTTCTCAAATGTGGTATTTAAAACACGTGTATAATTTGAAATAACATTAGATTTTAACTATACCTATATGATAAACGGAAAGTGGTACTTAATCTGGAGCTCTTAACAGATTTTCGAGGAAAAGCATAATGAAATATAATCCAAAATTTGGTATTACAGGCTTTTCTATTTATTGAAACAACAAATTAGATTTTGTTAGGAAGAAGTAATGCCGTACTTGTTGATTGATAAAATAAATAATGGATTTCTCGGCGGTGATTGGCAGGAATTATATTAATAACCCATTTAGTTGTTAATTTTATTTAAAATTCCAATATTTCGTTACTGATTTTGTAACTTCATCAGGGAATACTAAAATGTACATTTATATTGTATAACTTTTTTGTTACATGTTGAAGTTTTAATACTTACAAATATGTTTAACAGTTTTAAATTGGAAAATAATCGGACGTAGAAACATCTATCTTCATTAAATTTTTGTTCTAAACATGTTATTTTTAAAATTTGGAAAAGTTTTTTGTTACATATTACACAGTTTGAACTACACTGTTATAGGAGTTATATTGGTCAAACCACACAAAAGTTAAGCATTCGGTTGTCTCAGCACAAACAAGGAGAGAAAAGAGTTAGCGCTAATAATATTTGTGCTTTAGCAGCTCATGTACAAGAGACACAACATTTTGTAAATTACGATGAAACTACCATCCTTGAATTAGAAAATGATTACAAAAAAAGATTATTCTTAGAAATGTGTTACATTACCACTAATAACACCGTAAACTATAAAACCGACACACAGAATTTAAGTGCTATTTATTCGTATTTATTAAGTAATTTCTAATACCATTAAACTAAAGTATTCTTTTAAACTTTTTGTATTCATATTTACCGCATTTTGGGTGGTTTGCCGCGCTAGCTCTGTTCTCTTCTTCTTCGTGCTGCACCCAGATCTTAACCTTACAAGTTAATTCTAGAAAATAAAAAAACTTTTTCCACGTTTCGGCCGACATGTGTTTTAAAATTTTAAAAAACATTTTTCTTTAATCAAAAACAAAAATAGTAAAATAACTTTTAAGTGTAGTTCAAACTGTGTAATATGTAACAAAAAACTTTTCCAAATTTTAAAAATAACATGTTTAGAACAAAAATTTAATGAAGATAGATGTTTCTACGTCCGATTATTTTCCAATTTAAAACTGTTAAACATATTTGTAAGTATTAAAACTTCAACATGTAACAAAAAAGTTATACAATATAAATGTACATTTTAGTATTCCCTGATGAAGTTACAAAATCAGTAACGAAATATTGGAATTTTAAATAAAATTAACAACTAAATGGGTTATTAATATAATTCCTGCCAATCACCGCCGAGAAATCCATTATTTATTTTATCAAATTAGATTTTGTTTACGAACGATCAACCGGAAGTGATACTTTACTTAAAGTTCATTGCTATTTCAAACATCGAATTGACGGGAGGTCATGTTTTGGCCACATCAGATTTTTTTTACTGTATTTAATGTACATGGCATATACCTGAACTCATTCAAAATGCGACATTTCCCCTTTTTCTAGTGTGGTCTTCATATGTATTTTGATTTAAAAGAAATTGTTAATTATCTATTACAAAAAAAGTATATAAGTACCTAAGTCATAACTTTTACCTTCCCTCACCTTTAGGTAGGGAAGGTATTGTCTTTGCTCAAAAATATCGGTGGTGAGTTTTTGATGAAAAGCACGTTGTACGGTCCCTAGAATACGATTTTACTATTTTTACGATGATGTCTGTGTGTGTGTGTGTGTGTGTGTGTGTGCGTGCGTGTGTGTGTGTGTGCGTGCGTGCGTGCGTGTGTGCGTGTGTGCGTGCGTGCGTGCGTGCGTGTGTGTTTGTCTGTGTGTGACAAAATATTCTACCGCGATAATACAAATACTGCACAAATGGCGGCAAATTCAAATCTTGCGTTAATTTTGGGACACCTTTACAATGCCAAAAATTATAATTCTTTCGTTTTCCTCTTCGTTACATCCTTGTGAAGAGCTGATTAGATTTTGGTTAGAATTGGTCAACCGGAAGTAACCTCATTTAAAGATTTTAATAGTTTTTCTTGAAAAAACGATGTTAAATATCATTTTTTCACATTTAATGTTATTATAAATATTAAAGAAATTTTATTCTTTGTGCGATTTGAATGCATTTTATATTTCATACTAAATGGATATATGGAACGCCATTTTACTCTTTAATCTAAAATTTTATTAATAAAAATTTAAAGCAACCATCTCTGTTATTCCTTTAATTTCAATGTTACTCGTATTTACGTGATACAATAAATAGGGTTGTCGTTAAAATTTTGTAAATAAATTTTTTTGTTCAATTTAATTGTTTCTTCAATAGAGTTGCTACCGTAACATTCATAATAATAACAAATATATAAATCCAAGATTTAAAATTACCAGCAAACATTTAATACAAATAACATTTTAATTCAAACATCATAATAATAACAAACATTTCAATTTATTACACAAGCTGTAAAAGAACATTTTTATGTATACAACATTTTAAATAATCATAATATTTCACAGTATTTTAAATTTAGTATAAAAATTACCAACAGACATTTTAATTCATGTTACATTTTATTACAACAAACATATTAATAAGAAACACATAAATTTGCTTTTTAAATTATAAACAAACAATTTTATTCGTGTAACATTTTAATTCAACAAAAACAATAATGCCAAATATTTAGAATTTAGAATTATTATTATCAACAAACATTTTAATTCATGTAACATTTTAATTCAACAATCATATTAATACATTTTATATTAAATTTAGATTGCAATAATCAACAAATATTTAAATTTTATATTTAAATCGTTTGTCGAATTAAAATGTTTCATGGATTTGAACAAACATTTTAATTGGGCGCTGCGGATTGCGGTGGTCTAACGTACTACATCATTGTGCTATGCAAGTGGAACTTCAGTTGTAACTTTCAGCGTTTCAACACAACAGGGCCCGTTTAGTGTGACGTTTCGAGGTTCCCTAATAAGAAAATGGCCAAGTTCGTTGTTAAGACGGATGATATGCTTGTCGAAAATACCCTCTACAGCACTACCCGTACAATAGGGGCACGTAAATAATATATTTAAAGACCGTGTAAGCAACTTTATTAACGAATTTACAATACTATAACACCACACAACACAATACACAGTTCTACGTCTTACCACCTTGCCTACTCCTCGGCAACTACAACTCTGCTCAGCAACAGTGCTGCCACTCACTTTACCAACGAACAACAATATATAGTTCGGGCAAGCAAAAATGAATACATATAGTTCAACCTACTTAAATGTAAAAAACAAAATATGTCTAAATCCCAACATACTCCCACCTTGAGACACTGTTATTTCATAAATGAGGTGTCTCAATGTATCTTACAAATTACCTAACTTAAAGAATAACACTTAAAAGTATCGTTTTGGTCTGTTCACTTCTCTTCCACATCTAGTTATGTAAGGCACACTTTTTTTGAAAGCTTTATTTTTCACGACACTTTTCACATTACACTTTTCACCTTTTCCTTTGTCCTTGTCATTATTCACTGTGAATCTGCTCTCTACGCCTGTTCCGCTGTCTGCGCCTATTCCGCTGTCTACGTCGCCTCTGCTATCTGCACCGCCATCTACGCCGACTCCACTGTTTGCATCGGTTTCGCAGTTCGCGCTGTCTTCCCTGCGCGCGCACGTATCCTTCGGGTCTTCACTCCGCTCCTCTGTTCTCAGTGAATTTGGTACACACTCTAACGCATAAAGTTTCTGAACCGGTCTTAGTAATTGTCCATGTGACGTTTGAAGTCTTACTAAACGCACTATATTGTCTTTTCCCGGTAAAAGTTCAATAACTCGCGCCAAAGGCCAGTTCATACGCTTGGTGCCGTCACTACTGATTAACACGACTTCTCCGATAGCGATATTATTATAGTTCTTAACTCTCCCACTTCGCACTAAAAGACCAAGATACTCTGTACGAAAACGACTTCGTAGTTCGTTTCTTAATCGTTGCATGTATTTATGTCGACGGTTTAAACTGTCCGAATCTACATTGTCTAAATCCGGTACACCGCACTCTTTTATTTCAGTTAAAAACATCGATGGGGTTAATGGTTTTAAATCACTGTTATTATTAGACACATAGGTTAACGGTCGCGAGTTTATTATAGCTTCGCAATCGCACAATATTGTGTACAATTCATCTCCATTGAGACATGCAAGTCCCAGGCTCTTTTTTAGTAGCTTCTTGAGAGATCCAATCAGCCGCTCCCACCATCCCCCCCACCAAGGAGCTGATGGTGGACTAAACTTCCAACTAATTCTCCATGTAGACATATCCTTTTGTATATCTTCCCATCTCAATTGACTCAGCAAATTCTCAGCACCTCGGAAATTTGTCCCGTTGTCTGTATAAATTGATGTTGGTCTGCCTCTTCGCGCGATGAATCTTCGTAAGGCATTTAAAAAATCCTTCGTCGCTAAGGAATAAACTATTTCTAAGTGGATAGCTCGATACACTGCGCAAGTAAAAAGACATATCCAAACTTTGCTTTTGTCTTTCAAAAACAATGGGCCAGCTATATCAATCCCAGTTACCTCGAACACAGCCGCATCTCTTACTCGGTTTAGTGGAAGTGCGGGTGCTTCCACTTGGATCTGCTTGGCGTCATAACGTCTGCATATTACGCAATCATTTGTAACGGCTCGTATAGTGTGTCGTCCACCAAGAATCCAAAATCTTTCCCTTATTATACTCATAAGTCCTTGACCTTTGACATGACACGAGGTTAAATGCGTATGATAAATAAGTCGTCTTGTTATTGGATGTTTAGCAGGCAACAAATAAGGATATAGGAAGTCTTCCGTATCTTCTCGATTTACCAGTCTGCTTCTTACCCGTAATAGCCCCTCTTCATCCTGGAATACCTTGAGAGAGTTTTCAATTTCCTTCTTCAGTGGCACAAAAGCTTCTTGTTGAGCAATTTTAATCAAACGTTTTTCCGCTAGATTAATCTCTTCCGCGGTTAAATCGTTTACTTTCCGGCTTTCAGAATTTCGGCAGTTATGAATAAAGCGAAGTATCCACCCCAGCATACGAACATTCTTCAAATATTTTGAAAAATATGAATAAAATCGCGAACTTTCTTCAACCATCAATAAAGAGTTTGTAGCCTTCTTCTTTCTCTCTATATTCACTTCATTTTCATCCACTATTGGTTTTGTATGTGGCCATGAATTCATTCCTTCATACAGCCACATGGGTCCCTCCCACCATTTAGATGACGTCATTTCTTTAGGGCTACATCCTCTAGACAACAAGTCTGCAGGATTTTTGTCTCCTGGTACATGATTCCAATATTCTGCATCCGTTAGTTGTCTGATTTCCTGAATGCGGTTCCAGACAAAAACTGACCATTCTTCCTTTCGTTTTATCCACGACAATACTGTTGTTGAATCTGACCAGAAATAACTGGTTACAGCAATATTTAAGGCTTTGTTTACTTGAGACCATAATCTAGTTCCAATTGTAGCTGCCATCAACTCTAATCGTGGAATAGTTAACTTCTTTATAGGTGTCACTCTGGCTTTAGCCGCAATCAAATGTACCATTACACCCTTCGAAGTTTCAAGTCTAAGAAACACCGCCGCTGCATATGCCAGACTGCTAGCATCGCAAAACATATGCAGGGTAATTTTCTGATGTTCATTAGCACACAGATTAAACCACCTGGGGATCTGGATTTCTTCCAATAATGGCAATTCTTCCAGCCATTTTCTAAATGCAATTTGAGTCTCTTCATTAACTTCCTGGTCCCAGCCAATTTCCTGTTGCCATAAATTTTGTAGCAGTTTCTTTGGATGTAATGTTACTGGACATGTAAACCCTATTGGGTCAAAAATACGTTGGGTGACAGAAAGAATCTCCCTTTTTGTTATTTTTTTGTCTTCTAAAGGAACATTCTTATAACAGATTGAAAGAGTATCATCTTTCTTGTTCCATGTTAAACCCAAAACATAGGTTATTTCTCCGTTTAGATCGTTGGTGTGCTCCCACCCTCTTAACTCGAATTTTCCTTCGCCCATTACTCTCGTAGCTTCTTCTATAAATGAAACTAACTCTTCTTTACTGCTGAGGCTAGCTACGCAGTTGTCCACGTAGAATGAACGCATTAATTTTTCTATCGTCTTTTCCGAGTAACTGGAAGATGGTTTGCATTTATCTAAACACTGATTAAGATGATGATCTATGGTAGCAGCCAGTATGAAAGGACTGGCAGTAACACCAAAGACGACTCTCTTGTGTCTAAAAACGATCTCTTCGTCATCTTTGGTTCTCCAAAAAAATCTGAGAAATTCTCTGTCTTTCGTGTGAATGCTTATTTGCAGAAACGCCTTCTTAATGTCTGCTATGACACCGAATTGTTCCTTGCGAAATCTTATTAATATTTCAGGTATTAGTTCAATAAGATTCTCACCTTTTTCCAGACAATCATTCAGTGACGGAGAGTTTTGTTCTCGTGCGGATGCATCAAACACTGGGCGAACCTTTGTGGAAGCGCTGTTTTCTTTAATCACAGGTCTATGGGGAAGATAATGTCTACCCCCTTTTTCTTCTTCTTCCGTTACCCTTTCGATGATCCCTTCCCTGCACCATTCGTCAAAAACCTCTTGATATTGTTCATGATATCCACTGTTCTGTAGTTTGGGCAGCATTCGTTCCAGGCGTTTTTTGGTTAAAGCTTCGTTTGTCTGTAAGGGAGGATGGTCTTCCCTCCATGGTAGTCGCACTTCGTACCTCCCATCTTCATTCACCGTTATCGTCTTGCTGAATGTTTCTTTAACCAACTGGTAGGCTGTTTCTCTGCTTGTCTTTTCTTGGGGATCAGTTATTCCCAAAACATCTAATTCCCATAAATCTTTGATGGTCCTCGTGTTGTTATATAATGACGTAACAATCATATTTGTATCACATCGTGTCGGCGTGTTCGTGGTTTTTCCCATCAACACCCAACCCAGTAACGTATGCACTGCCACAAGTCCACATTCTAGTATTTGTCTCTTTCCTGTGAACAGTTTTCCGGCTACGTCCGCTCCAATCAGTAATTCAATCGGTTCATCTCCTTTGTTGTCAGTCAAAACGATCCCACGTATTTTTAGCTGACTTGTCCAAACACCCTCGTGAATGGCAGAGATATTATTGCAAATAACCGGCTGGTCCATTACTTCAAACTTACACGCATAGTCATCCGCTAGACTGGCAATACGTATGTCATAACAATTGTGCGTCTGCTCACCTGTTTGGGCTCCACCGAATAGCGTATGTATCATGTTTTGTGAACGCTTCACCGGATAGTTCAAATCACGAGCGGTAGTAGTTAGGATATATGATCTCTGGGATCCACTGTCAAAAAGAGCTCTGACTATTCGAGAACCTCTATCATTATACATTCGGACTCGCAGTGTTTGTAAAAAAACATTTGTAACAGTTGGATTTGCCAAATTAGACAACGACGATTTGGTCCTTTCGTTTTCCCGAACATCATCTGTCTTCTTTACGCTGTTATGGTTTTCACTGTTTTCTCGCATCCGACATTTATTCAAGTCGGGACATAAAATTATTATGTGGTCTTTACTGCACAGTAAACACTTCAGGCGTCCTGGGCACTTTTTTCTTTGATGCCCAAGTTTCGCACAGCGATAACACCCCTTTTTCCGGGAGAGAACTTGTCTTTTCTCGTCCAGAGACATCTTTTGCGCTTTGAAACAATTCTCGGAACCGTGACTTCCTTCACAGAAAATACATTTGTTCGCATTATAATTTATCAAGCCTGCAGCGGTAGGTACTTGCTGGTGCGTTGGCTTTTTGGCTCTTTTTTCTTTATCACTTGCTAAATTGAAACCTTCAGTAGCTAACGTGATCCTCTGGTCAGCCTCTACTTCATTTTTAATGAAGTTCATGAGATTATTTAGCCGACTGCTTTCACCATCAACTTTAGTTTTCCCACCCGGGGCCGCCACTGTAGTTTGAGAAAAGGGTATTGACCTCTGCCAAATCCGAAGTAATTCTTCCGGTAGGGCCGATTCAATGAGAGGGAACAACATTGCTTCATATTTTTCCGTCGTCACTCCTAACGTTTCTAACGCCCTAAGCTGCGTCTCTAGCTTATCATAAAGGACCGATAAACCTGGCCTTTCTTGTGTCAACGTATTTTGCAGCACGAGTTTGAGCAGCTCCCTGACATATACTTCTATTAAAAGTTCCTCACGTCCAAAACGAGCTTTCAATGAGTCCACTGCCTTTTGATAATTTTCACGTGAAAGTGGAAAACTATCTACTAGTTCCCGAGCTCTCGTACCAGCGGTGGTGGCTTGTTGTAAGTACTGAAACTTATCTTCATCCATGATCGAGGGATCTTCGTGTATCTTTAGAAATTGGGTCCAAAATGGAAGCCAATCCTTAATATCTCCTCCAAACTTTTTAATTTCCAACATGGGTAATTTGAATTTTCTAATTAACATGTCATTCTGACTGCTAACCGCCGGAACAACTGGTTCCACCAACGGTTTTTCTAAAAGTTTAGAAACTTTTGACTTTACCTTTTGAAACTGGGTTTCGTATCCATCGCTATCTTGGATTTCCTGTACCAACTCGTCTTCATTCTCCGACTCTTCTACTAAACGGTCATAAATTTCCTTATCCAGTTTCTTTATAACCTCGTGTTTTTCCTGCAGAAGGTTCCACTTGATTTCGAGTTCGTCGACATTCACTTCTGGCTTGGCTGCTAGCTTCAGTATGGCATTCGCGGTGGTTGTGAACACAGTTCGGACAGCCTTCCGTGATTTTCTTGCTTGCTTCATCATGAACTCTTGTTGTCAAACGATTTAACTTTATCTAAACACGAATTCTTGCACTCTTGCGAAGCACAACCGTTTTAAAATTGTTTTGTACACTTCGTTTTAAAAACTGTCCGAAATGTTATCAAAACTTATTTCCGTTCAACGTAAAACTAAATATTCTGAAGTTGTTTCCGTATACGTTTATATTATCAAAACTACTTTCCACTCGCGGCTGGCGACTACGCCCAAATACAGCAAAATGGCTGACGCCGGTGGTTCACAGCACACACAAAGAAACTCACACGATCGTCCTGTTACCGGTCGCCAAATGTCGAAAATACCCTCTACAGCACTACCCGTACAATAGGGGCACGTAAATAATATATTTAAAGACCGTGTAAGCAACTTTATTAACGAATTTACAATACTATAACACCACACAACACAATACACAGTTCTACGTCTTACCACCTTGCCTACTCCTCGGCAACTACAACTCTGCTCAGCAACAGTGCTGCCACTCACTTTACCAACGAACAACAATATATAGTTCGGGCAAGCAAAAATGAATACATATAGTTCAACCTACTTAAATGTAAAAAACAAAATATGTCTAAATCCCAACAATGCTATTCGTTAATGATGAAATAAAATGACGCCATGGGCACAGAATAGACAACAATCAGAAGGCAAACTCGACGTTTTTCTATTGTTCTTTTTTAGATTACTTTCGTGACCTTGCGCCATGTTTAGACGGTAGAAGACAGGACCGTATTTTAAAAATCGGTAAAATAGTGAACAGGTCCGACCTTAAAAAATTGATCACAATAAATTTACCAAAAATAGCGTACTTTAAAATTATTATTTTTTTATTGATACAAGAAATAGTAAGGAATATTGTAATAATTACTGTAGTTTATTTTATAAAAAAATTTGTTACTTGAACGTTTTAATCTGTAAGAAAAAGTGAATAACGGAGAATGTAGTACCTAATATAACAAATTCTCTGAATCCAGATATATCTAAATTCGTTTTAATTTAATTGCAAATAACTTATGAAAATATGTATATAAAGAAAACTGATGTAGCTGTAAATATCATTTATTGGTGTCTCCATATAATCATCTTGTTGTAATTAATACATTTAAAATTTCTATTTACATATTTTAATGTATAAAATATTCTTAACCTAAAGTACAATTTTACAATGTAGGAGGTAGGAAAATTAGGACAAGGATGTTGGAAGGGTAAGTTCTGGGCGAAGGATATAAATTTTTTTAAAATATCTTTTTGTATACATATTTCTTCAAATTTTGCTTGAAATAAAATTTCTAATTTACTAATAAATGTAACAAAATCATCAGCTGGCATATTCAAATTCCCAAATATATCCCCAGCCTTGTTTTCATAGGCTTTAAAATAACAAAATAAGTTCGTGTCATCCAAAGCCGATACACGATGCGCATAATCGGTGCAAATTGTACATGTATGGATTTGAAGAGCTTTCTTGATTAAATAACCACACACATATCTCTGAAAATTCAATTGGAGAATATCACTGTGTTGGTAATCACAGCCGATAACTATTTCATCGCCAGTTTGATCAGTAACAGCTGGCACGTCACATTTTTCTAAATTTTGAATGTCACTTAATTTCAGTAATATTTTGTCACTATCACCTTCACAGTTTTCAGTTCCCGAATGAAATAATTTCAGACATAACAATTTCTTAAATGATCTCTGAAACTGTATAGCAGTGGGGTTGATACAATTCCCATTCTGTTGTCGGATGGACCCGAAAAAGTTTTCCAAACAGTCCTGGTTCAATCGTCTTGTGAAGACGAAGGAATAAGAATTTTTTAAAGTATCCCACAATTCCATTAAACCATTCATGGTTATTTTCAGGCACTTTAAAAATTTAATTCGCGAAGTCACGTCCTTGCCGTTTTTATCTATGACTCTCAAGTCATCAAAGTAATCTATACAGTTCTTCAGCAGCTCTAATTGATAATCTTCGCCCTTAAATGCTCGATTATATTTTTTTGAGCTTGTCGTGTTTGACGAATTTAACAAGTCGAATAATTTGTCGACCATACCGAGAAATTCGGCCGTTGCTGTTGCTGCAGCAGGAATTGCTCCAAACCGAATATAAAGATTGAGTCCAACCGAAACTGATTCACTGAAGACTTGAGACGCAAATTTTACTTTCATTTTCTCAAAATTATTTGGGAATATGTGTGAATCAGTAAGCTTAGGAGCAGCACGCAATGGGTATTTTTTATCATTACTATAGAAATGTTCTATATATTGCCACGAAATTTTATCCCCGTTCTTTGTAACAAAATCGTGTAACTTCAAATTGTTTCGGATCGTTTTGATCAAATGCGGCGTATCGAACAAGTATATAATTTTTCGCTCATTGTGCCAAAAATACGGTCTGTCTGGAGTAATGTTCAGTTGGTTTTTTAACTGCAAATTGTTGGAACCCATATCACTAACTACTGCATTTACAGTTAAGCCGATCTCTTTCAATTTGTCTAACAGACTTAAAATGGTTAATTGTAGATGAGTAGCCGGGCATATTCTATTGAAAAAGTAATAAGCTATGGGCTGGCTCCATTTGTTTTTTATACTTCTTAGCATAAACACGGTTGCCGTTAAAGCTGGCCTGAAAGCTTTACAACTGGAACCATCATCCTCCAAACCGATAATGGTATCAGAGTCTGTACCATAAAATAAATTGGCTTTTATGCTCATCTCATCAAAACATAGCACGCAAGCTCGTTCATCTTCTTTAAAATTGGCTACTTTGATTTTAATAATGTTAAACAATTCAGAATTGTCTAATCCTGGCCCCACTTTAACATTCTTCACCAACTTCATCAATGTGGTTGGGGATGGTAAACAAAATTGCAACATTAATTTTTTTCGGTACAATTTCGGTCCCGTAAAATACATCGCCAAACATTCCATTTTAAATTCTAACGTAAATCTACGTCCTTTCGGCCGTTTTCGGCTTTGCGATATTTGAGCATTAATAAATGTTGCTAGCTCTTGCGAAGGGCAAAACTTATATGTTAGCGACAAATACTGCTCAATTGTAATATTATCGACCATATTGTTTTTCAGTTCTTCCATTTCGTGCTCCATCTTCTCGTATTTTCTTTTTAAACAAAAGTTTTCGTTAGTTACAGCCTTTAAGGAACTTCTTAATTTACTTTTTCTTGGGGTAGTCGACGAAAGACTCGCATCAGTTTGCGTGCTACCCGGAGAGAGGAGCGGAAGATTTTCAACGGTTGATGTTAATGGTATGACAATACCGAGGGCAGGATCTTCAACGGCAGATATTGATGGTATCGCAATATCGACGGCAGGATCTGCAACGGCAGATGTTGATGATATGGCAATACTGGGGGCAAGATCTTCGGCACCTGATGACGATGCTTCCAATACAGAAAGTCCTGCAGAGACGGGCACTGTAAAAATAAATAATTGAATTAATATTTTCCTACGAAATACTTCAAAAGTTAAACAGCATTGTAAAATACTATTAGGACCAAAACTGAATTTTACATTCTCATAAACTGAAAGTTTCTCAGGAAAAGCTTAATAACTAAAAAGAAAAAAAAAATGCTCACAATTTCCAGTGGTATAATTGTGTTCATCCAAAAATGTATGAACGGAGTCTTCCCGAACAGAAAATTTTGTCGGTACAGCTTTAGGCAGCAAAAGACTTTTTATATCATTAAGATACATCCTGTCTTCAAAATGTGCTGCACATAGTGTGTAACTCCGATTATTCTTGATTTTATCTTCCAAGTCTTCTCGACCACATGCTGACAGCCATGCTAGAGCCCTAAAACAAATCACATTTAGAAAATATTAAAATATTCTTACTCCAGAAAACTAAAACAAATCAAAATATTTGAATAGTGGTATCATCATTACATTCACCATTCACTTCTTGTATATATAGTTGAATAAGTATGTTACAAATAATATTTTTAGTGAATTGCATTAAATTATTATAAATAGAAAAGTTTTGGATGAAATTTAAATGGCAAAATTTTAATTTTCGTTATTTTGTTATGTTTGGATCACTACGGGTTGTCAACGTAAGGCACGAGCGGTCACGGGACTGACATAGCCTTGGAAATATCTGATTAGGAAGAAAAGAACCAATAATTAAAGAAAAATAACAAAGCAAAACAGCTAGACAGTGATTTAAAATTCAAATATACCGCCTGAACCCAATCAATTGCTTCGAAAGCCACGCCCGCCACATGACCGCTCCGGCCTTATATATTACGAAAATACAATAAATACCAAAATACAATAAAATGCTAATGTTTTAATAATTGTTTACGTTACATTGTTTTCGCAAATTCAATACCAAACTATTTTAAATTCATACATATACAAAGAAATATTAGCATTTGACTCTTACCTTGTTCGATCATTTGGGAAGGTAAAAAACTTCAAATTACAATTATACCGTTTATTCCCACAATCTTTGGCCACACAAACCTTTCCCGCTTTGCGTTTACTCATAATGAAGAGGAAAAACACAAAATAACAAAACCACAAAGACAACTATAAAATTTCACGCCACCACTGTGAACAACTCTGTTGCAAGTACAAAACGCGAATGGACGCCTCTGAAAATATACCTATAAATAAATATACTGCTGATGCCCTATCTCTCACTTAAGTGGAGTCTGCTACAAACATTATTGTCTATCCTTGTCAGTTAGTGTAAGAATTTCCCTCCCCCTAGTTCCCCTTTATTGTTCTACACCAATAAAATCAAAGCAATCTGGCGCTTGCGCGGGGCTATTCTTACAGACAAGTGCAGCTATATATGCAGATATATATGTCTGCACTCGTCCAATGTTAGTCTCACAAATCTCACTCCCACCAGCAGTATATTAGTTTTATAGGTATATTCCTCTGAATCTACCTTTCAAACATGGTGGATGATATGCGCGAACGAGATGCGCGAGCTAAAGCCGGGACTAGGAGTTTGTTTTCTGATTGTTCTCTATTCTGTGCCATGGGCGTCATAAACCGCAGAAAAAAGAGCAGAAGTCCCACTTACACAGCACAATGATGTAGTACGTTAGACTACCGCAATCCACAGCGCCCAATTAAAATGTTTGTTGAAATCCATGAAACATTTTAATTAGACAAACGATTTAATTATAGAATTTAAATGTTTGTTGTATTAAAATGTTTGTTGATTATTGAAATCTAAAATTAAAATAAAATGTATTAATATGATTGTTGAATTAAAATGTTATATGAAGTAAAATGTTTGTTGTTAATAATTTAAATCTAAATTCTAAATATTTGGCATTATTATTTTTGTTGAATTAAAATGTTACACGAATAAAATTGTTTGTTTATAATTTAAAAAGCAAGTTTATGTGTTTGTTATTAATATGTTTGTTGTAATAAAATGTAACATGAATTAAAATGTTAGTTGGTAATTTTTATTTTAAATTTGAAATACCTACTGTAAGATATTAAGATTGTTTATTTAAAATGTTGTATACATAAAAATGTTCTTCTGCAGCTTCGGTACTAAATTTAAATGTTTGTTATTATTATGGTTGTTGAATTAAAATGTTATTTGTATTAAAATGTTTGATGATAATTTTAAATCTTATTTTTATGTTTGATATTATTATGAATGTTATAGTATTAGTTCTACTGATTAAACAATTTAATATAACAAATTCTTGTATTAAGGAAATTTTAACGACAAACATATTTATTTTAGCACTTTAATACAAACAACATTTTATTAAGAAGAATTAAAATAATATAAGCATAAGTATTATTTTATATTTTGTTTTGGACAATAGAGGTAAAAGTTTGAAATATCAATTTTGTGAATATTGTATGAAATATTTTATTTTCTCTGTTTGACTAGAATTATGAAACTAATAAAAGTGGTTAAACAATAATCTTGATTCATTTAATATATTTGTCGTACAAATACTATTTTGACTTAGAGTGCAAGTAATATTTAATTTCAACAATCAGAATAATAACAAACATAAAATTAAGATTTAAAATTATCATCAAACATTTTAATACAAATAACATTTTAATTCAACAATCGTAATAATAACAAACATTTAAATTTAATACACAAGTTGCAATAGAACATTTTTATGTATGCAACATTTTAAATAAACAATATTTGACAGTATTTCAAATTTAGAATAAAAATTACCAATGTTACATTTTATTACAACAAACATATTAATAACAAACACATAAATTTGTTTTTTAAATTATAAACAAACAATTTTATTCGTATAACATTTTAATTCAACAAAAATAATAATGCCAAATATTTAGAAATTTAAATTAACAACAAACATTTAAATTCATGTAACATTTTAATTCAACAATCATAATAATACTTCTTATTTGTAATTTAGATTAAAATAATCAACGAACATTTATATTCAACAAACATTTTAATACAACAAAAATTTAAATTCCTTAATTACAACGTTTGTTGAATTAAAATGTTTGATGAATTAAAATGTTTGACTTAAAATTATCAACAAATATTTAAATTCGTATAACATTTTAATTCAACAATCATAGTAATACAAGCTATATTTAATTTAGATTAAAATAATCGACGAACATTTAAATTCAATAAACATTTAAATTCACTAATTACAACGTTTGTTGAATTAAAATGTTGGATGAATTAAGATGTTTGACTTAAAGTTATCAACAAACATTTTAATTCAACAATCATATTAATACATATTATTTTAAATTTAGATTGCAATAATCAACAAACATTTTAATACAACAAATATTTAAATTCTACAATTAAATCGTTTGTCGAATTAAAATGTTTCATGGATTTCAACAAACATTTTAATTGGGCGCTGCAGATTGCGGTGGTCTAACGTACTACATCAATGTGCTGTGTAAGTGGGACTTCTGCTCTTTTTTTCTGCGGTTTATGACGCCTATGGCGTCATTTTATTTCATCATTAACGAATAGCATATCATCCGTCTTAAGCTTGCTTCCCACGGCCCGCGGCCTGACCTGTGCCGGCGCGCCCGATCCATTGCAAGTCGGTTTTTTCAAAGGCGCGAATCGAGCGCGCGCGTTGTGGCCCGTGATGGTGCAGATTGTTGCTGGTAAACATGTCATTTCTAGACCGGCCTGAAGTTAGCCCCGCCCATTATAGCACCAACGGTCTTTTTTATCTTATTAGTTAGTGCATCGTTAGTGCTTTTTAGTGCACTATAAACGAACGTTAGTGCACATCGCATTATTAAGTAAATTATAAAAATTATGGGTGGGCCAACTTCAACATAAATTTAAAGATTAATTTAGTATTTACCATATCATTAGTTAGTGCATCGTTAGTGCTTTCCAATGATCCCAACAGTTTCGTTAGTGTTATTACCATACACCAGAAATTAAGAAAAAACTCTGGGTGGGCCAACTTCAAATGAAATTTTAAGATTTAATTAATACGTACACTGTCGCTAGTTAGAGCATCATTAGTGCTTTCTAATGAACCCAATAGCTTCGCTCGTGCTATTACCATACATTCGAAATTATGAAAAAACTCTGGGTGGGCCAACTTCAAATTAAATTTTAAGATTAAATAATACGTACACTGTCGCTAGTTAGTGCATCGTTAGTGCTTTCTAATGAACCCAATAGTTTCGTTCGTGCTATTACCATACCCTAGAAATTAGGAAAAAACCTTGCGTGAGCCAACTTCAAATTAAATATTAAGATTTAATTAATACGTACACTGTCACTAGTTAGTGCATCGTTAGTGCTTTTCAATGAATCCAATAGTTTCATTCGTGCTATTACCATACACTCGATATTAAGAAAAAAATCTATGTGAGCCAACTTCAGATTAAATTTTAAGATTTAATTAATACGTACACTGTCACTAGTTAGTGTACCGTTAGTGCTTTCTAATGAACTCAATAGTTTCGTTCTTACTATTATCATACACTAGAAATTAGGAAAAAACCCTGGGTGGGCCAACTTCAAATTAAATTTTAAGATATAATTAATTCGTACACTGTCACTAGTTAGTGTATCGTTAGGGCTTTATAATGAACCCAACAGTTTCATTCGTGCTATTATCATAAACTCGAAATTAAGAAAAAAACTGTGGGTGATCCAGCTCCAAATTAAATTTTAAGATTTAATCAATATGTACCTTAATTTTGTTAATATTGTGCTTATATGGCTACTTACAAAATGCAATAACTATATTATCCTGAAGACCTGTAGAACAATTTGTATGAGTTAATTTTCTGAATCGTCACTTTGCACAAATGTTAAAAATTTGATAGCTTGTGATTGGCTTTTGTTTTTTTTTTGCATAAAATCGTCGTAAATATGCTGTATATAATGTCAAATGAAATCTTTTCTAATGGGTTGCCGTACCCAAGTGTAATAAATTTGATAGCTCGATCTACTTCAATTTTTTGCATTGTCGTCACAAATATATCGTGTATGATGTCAATTGAAATCTTTTCTAATAGATTGCCATACCCAAATGCGAAATATTTGATAGCTCGATCTACTTTTGTTTTTTGCTACAAGTCGTCACAAATGTTCTTAATGGACCGCCATGTGCAAAATGCTAAAAATGAAAAAACTAGATCGTCCCCGATCTGATCTGCTTCATTTTCTTGCAGTATTCGTAGCGAGAAGGTCGTGCAGTTATTTTAGGGTTTGTTTCTATTAAATTATAATATTAACATTTGCGACTGAGGTTGCCCGCTACCCTTGGTAAGGGAGGTATAGGGATCGCATATCGAGATTTTGGTAAATGAGCACGTTTTAAGGTCCCTAGAATCCAATTTTAACATTTTCACAATGATGTCTGTGTGTATGTGTGTGTGGATCCTCCACTCTAACTCAAATACTATCATTCAGAAAATTTTGAAACCTTGTATTTCGAACTTTTTCTGTAATGGAAAGAGCCCATTAGATTTTGGTGAAAATCGGATAACCGGAAATGGCACTTTACTAGAAGCTCAAAACAGTTTTTCTTCGAAAAATATCTTTAAATGTTATTTTTTTGAGATTAATGTTATTACCTATAAAAATTAAAGATTATTAAATTTTCTATAGATTTGCATTAATACTTTTTCTATATATTTTATGGATAAATTTATAAAATTATCTATAATTTAAATCCCAGAGCCTACGCTTTAAACAAACAAAACGCAGGTATTCAAAAGAATGTAACTGGCAGATAAATGTCACTATCAAAGAACTAATCATTTCAAAATAATATTAGTAACGTTTTAAAAAGAAAAAACTAAATAGAACAATAGAAAAGGAATTCAATACAGTTTCCAGCATAAGTAAATATGTAGATATGTATTTAGATTAATAAAAAATTAACGATTTACAAAAATGTTTAAGCTAATCCTCATTTTTGGATTAGTGAATTCTATTCTATCCCAGATTTTAAAATTTAATCTTCATTTTATTATAGCTCCGGTGGCGCAATGGTTAGAGTGGGTTCGAATCCCACTAAGGAATGGATGTGTGTGAATGTGAACCCACTCTGTAATTGGGATTTAATCCTGTTGAAGTGTTGAGGGGTTTTAGAAAAAGGTAGTTACTTGGATTAGATTAGACTATATTTTAAGAAATAAACTGTCAAAATTAGAGTAAAATTCGCTAATCCAAAAATAAGGATTAACTTAATCTTTCTTGTGACTCGGGCTGTAAATGGCGGGAGGTATTGTGTTGGCCACACCAGATTTTTTTTAAGAAATAATACTCCTAGGTTTTCTGACTGGCTTTGGCTGTGTACATTTGGCTATCGAATGAAACGGTTCCTTCTGACTGAAGTTGGGCAACACGGCGCAGGGCAGCACAGCACAATTTTTACCTCCCGTCATACCGTAGGTAAGGGAGGTACCTAATGTTTTCGGTCCAAAAATTCGATAGAGTTTTCAGTGAATAAGCACGAATTAGGGTCCACACAACACGTTTTTACTATTTTTACAGTGATGTTTGTTTGTATCTCTCTGTGTGTAACGATTTTTGCCTCTACGATATATATCAAACTGATAAAAATTTCTATTTTCCGTATTTAAAGTTTTTGCATTCATATATAGAGATGATTAGATTTTGGGTATTATTGGACAACCGGAAGAGATACTTTACTTGAAGCCCTTAACAGTTTTTAATGAAAAAACTATAGGTTGTTCATTTTATTTTGTCCACTATTGCTATCTCGAGAACTATAAGAGCTACGAGCTCGCTTAAATTAGCAAATAATTTCTATTTTACTTACTAGGCTATTTTATTGAGCGTAAGATATTTTTTTTCAACTAATGGTTTTCAAATGTAGGTACCAGCTTTGTTATTTTAGATAGGACCATAATTTTTTTATTTACTTATTAGACAGAGAATTTTATTTTGAATTCAGCGATATGATATTTGCATACCCTTTGTTAACATTTTTTTTTTTTTGAGAAAAATAACTTAATGAAACTATGGCTACTATAAGAATACCACGAATGGAAAAAATACATATAATTTTTCACATAGATTTAGAGTGCTCTGACAGAAAGCAGTGAGTAGGGTTCATTAGAAAGCACTAACGATACGCTAACTAGTGACAGGGTACAATTCATTAATCTTAAAATTTAATTTGAAGTTGGCCCAGCCAGAATTTTTTCTTAATTTTGAGCATATGGTAATAGCACGAACGAAACTATTGGATTCATTAGAAAGCACTAACTAGTGACAGTGTACGTATTAATTAAATCTTAAAATTAAATTTGAAGTTGGCCCACCCAGGGTTTTTTCCTAATTTCTAGGGTATGGTAATAGCACGAACGAAACTATTGGATTCATTAGAAAGCACTAACTAGTGACAGTGTACGTATTAATTAAATCTTAAAATTAAATTTGAAGTTGGCCCACCCAGGGTTTTTTCCTAATTTCTAGGGTATGGTAATAGCACGAACAAAACTATTGGATTCATTAGAAAGCACTAACTAGTGACAGTGTACGTATTAATTAAATCTTAAAATTAAATTTGAAGTTGGCCCACCCAGGGTTTTTTCCTAATTTCTAGGGTATGGTAATAGCACGAACGAAACTATTGGATTCATTAGAAAGCACTAACTAGTGACAGTGTACGTATTAATTAAATCTTAAAATTAAATTTGAAGTTGGCCCACCCAGGGTTTTTTCCTAATTTCTAGGGTATGGTAATAGCACGAACAAAACTATTGGATTCATTAGAAAGCACTAACTAGTGATAGTGTACGTATTAATTAAATCTTAAAATTAAATTTGAAGTTGGCCCACCCAGGGTTTTTTCCTAATTTCTAGGGTATGGTAATAGCACGAACAAAACTATTGGGTTCATTACAAAGCACTAACGATGCACTAACTAGTGACAGTGTACGTATTAATTAAATCTTAAAATTAAATTTGAAGTTGGCCCACCCAGGGTTTTTTCCTAATTTCTAGGGTATGGTAATAGCACGAACGAAACTATTGGATTCATTAGAAAGCACTAACTAGTGACAGTGTACGTATTAATTAAATCTTAAAATTAAATTTGAAGTTGGCCCACGCAGGGTTTTTTCCTAATTTCTAGGGTATGGTAATAGCACGAACGAAACTATTGGATTCATTAGAAAGCACTAACTAGTGACAGTGTACGTATTAATTAAATCTTAAAATTAAATTTGAAGTTGGCCCACGCAGGGTTTTTTCCTAATTTCTAGGGTATGGTAATAGCACGAACGAAACTATTGGATTCATTAGAAAGCACTAACTAGTGACAGTGTACGTATTAATTAAATCTTAAAATTAAATTTGAAGTTGGCCCACCCAGGGTTTTTTCCTAATTTCTAGGGTATGGTAATAGCACGAACAAAACTATTGGATTCATTAGAAAGCACTAACTAGTGACAGTGTACGTATTAATTAAATCTTAAAATTAAATTTGAAGTTGGCCCACCCAGGGTTTTTTCCTAATTTCTAGGGTATGGTAATAGCACGAACAAAACTATTGGGTTCATTACAAAGCACTAACGATGCACTAACTAGTGACAGTGTACGTATTAATTAAATCTTAAAATTAAATTTGAAGTTGGCCCACCCAGGGTTTTTTCCTAATTTCTAGGGTATGGTAATAGCACGAACAAAACTATTGGGTTCATTACAAAGCACTAACGATGCACTAACTAGTGACAGTGTACGTATTAATTAAATCTTAAAATTAAATTTGAAGTTGGCCCACCCAGGGTTTTTTCCTAATTTCTAGGGTATGGTAATAGCACGAACGAAACTATTGGATTCATTAGAAAGCACTAACTAGTGACAGTGTACGTATTAATTAAATCTTAAAATTAAATTTGAAGTTGGCCCACGCAGGGTTTTTTCCTAATTTCTAGGGTATGGTAATAGCACGAACGAAACTATTGGATTCATTAGAAAGCACTAACTAGTGACAGTGTACGTATTAATTAAATCTTAAAATTAAATTTGAAGTTGGCCCACGCAGGGTTTTTTCCTAATTTCTAGGGTATGGTAATAGCACGAACGAAACTATTGGATTCATTAGAAAGCACTAACTAGTGACAGTGTACGTATTAATTAAATCTTAAAATTAAATTTGAAGTTGGCCCACCCAGGGTTTTTTCCTAATTTCTAGGGTATGGTAATAGCACGAACAAAACTATTGGGTTCATTACAAAGCACTAACGATGCACTAACTAGTGACAGTGTACGTATTAATTAAATCTTAAAATTAAATTTGAAGTTGGCCCACCCAGGGTTTTTTCCTAATTTCTAGGGTATGGTAATAGCACGAACGAAACTATTGGATTCATTAGAAAGCACTAACTAGTGACAGTGTACGTATTAATTAAATCTTAAAATTAAATTTGAAGTTGGCCCACCCAGGGTTTTTTCCTAATTTCTAGGGTATGGTAATAGCACGAACAAAACTATTGGATTCATTAGAAAGCACTAACTAGTGACAGTGTACGTATTAATTAAATCTTAAAATTAAATTTGAAGTTGGCCCACCCAGGGTTTTTTCCTAATTTCTAGGGTATGGTAATAGCACGAACGAAACTATTGGATTCATTAGAAAGCACTAACTAGTGACAGTGTACGTATTAATTAAATCTTAAAATTAAATTTGAAGTTGGCCCACCCAGGGTTTTTTCCTAATTTCTAGGGTATGGTAATAGCACGAACAAAACTATTGGATTCATTAGAAAGCACTAACTAGTGACAGTGTACGTATTAATTAAATCTTAAAATTAAATTTGAAGTTGGCCCACCCAGGGTTTTTTCCTAATTTCTAGGGTATGGTAATAGCACGAACAAAACTATTGGGTTCATTACAAAGCACTAACGATGCACTAACTAGTGACAGTGTACGTATTAATTAAATCTTAAAATTAAATTTGAAGTTGGCCCACCCAGGGTTTTTTCCTAATTTCTAGGGTATGGTAATAGCACGAACGAAACTATTGGATTCATTAGAAAGCACTAACTAGTGACAGTGTACGTATTAATTAAATCTTAAAATTAAATTTGAAGTTGGCCCACGCAGGGTTTTTTCCTAATTTCTAGGGTATGGTAATAGCACGAACAAAACTATTGGATTCATTAGAAAGCACTAACTAGTGACAGTGTACGTATTAATTAAATCTTAAAATTAAATTTGAAGTTGGCCCACCCAGGGTTTTTTCCTAATTTCTAGGGTATGGTAATAGCACGAACAAAACTATTGGGTTCATTACAAAGCACTAACGATGCACTAACTAGTGACAGTGTACGTATTAATTAAATCTTAAAATTAAATTTGAAGTTGGCCCACCCAGGGTTTTTTCCTAATTTCTAGGGTATGGTAATAGCACGAACGAAACTATTGGATTCATTAGAAAGCACTAACTAGTGACAGTGTACGTATTAATTAAATCTTAAAATTAAATTTGAAGTTGGCCCACCCAGGGTTTTTTCCTAATTTCTAGGGTATGGTAATAGCACGAACAAAACTATTGGATTCATTAGAAAGCACTAACTAGTGACAGTGTACGTATTAATTAAATCTTAAAATTAAATTTGAAGTTGGCCCACCCAGGGTTTTTTCCTAATTTCTAGGGTATGGTAATAGCACGAACGAAACTATTGGATTCATTAGAAAGCACTAACTAGTGACAGTGTACGTATTAATTAAATCTTAAAATTAAATTTGAAGTTGGCCCACCCAGGGTTTTTTCCTAATTTCTAGGGTATGGTAATAGCACGAACAAAACTATTGGATTCATTAGAAAGCACTAACTAGTGACAGTGTACGTATTAATTAAATCTTAAAATTAAATTTGAAGTTGGCCCACCCAGGGTTTTTTCCTAATTTCTAGGGTATGGTAATAGCACGAACAAAACTATTGGGTTCATTACAAAGCACTAACGATGCACTAACTAGTGACAGTGTACGTATTAATTAAATCTTAAAATTAAATTTGAAGTTGGCCCACCCAGGGTTTTTTCCTAATTTCTAGGGTATGGTAATAGCACGAACGAAACTATTGGATTCATTAGAAAGCACTAACTAGTGACAGTGTACGTATTAATTAAATCTTAAAATTAAATTTGAAGTTGGCCCACGCAGGGTTTTTTCCTAATTTCTAGGGTATGGTAATAGCACGAACGAAACTATTGGATTCATTAGAAAGCACTAACTAGTGACAGTGTACGTATTAATTAAATCTTAAAATTAAATTTGAAGTTGGCCCACCCAGGGTTTTTTCCTAATTTCTAGGGTATGGTAATAGCACGAACAAAACTATTGGGTTCATTACAAAGCACTAACGATGCACTAACTAGTGACACTGTACGTATTAATGAAATCTTAAAATTAAATTTGAAGTTGGCCCACCCAGGGTTTTTTCCTAATTTCTAGGGTATGGTAATAGCACGAACAGAACTACTGGGTTCATTACAAAGCACTAACTAGTGACAGTGTACGTATTAATTAAATCTTAAAATTAAATTTGAAGTTGGCCCACCCAGGGTTTTTTCCTAATTTCTGGTGTATGGTAATAGCACTAACGAAACTGTTGGGATCATTGGAAAGCACTAACGATGCACTAACTAATGATATGGTAAATACTAAATAAATCTTTAAATTTATGTTGAAGTTGGCCCACCCATAATTTTTATAATTTACTTAATAATGCGATGTGCACTAACGTTCGTTTATAGTGCACTAAAAAGCACTAACGATGCACTAACTAATAAGATAAAAATGACCGTTGGTGCTATAATGGGCGGGGCTAACTTCAAGTCGGTCATTTCTAGTTCATTTCATTTCAGTATTTCAAATCGTACTCCCGTGTTGTTATATGTCAAAATGCAGTGGTCGAATGAAGTGATTTTTGAGTTTTTGACTTTATATGAAAACGAACCAGCTTTGTGGAACACAAAAACTGCAGAGCATAAAAATAGAAACGACGTGCATTCACCAGCGTTTTTTCTTCTTCTTTTTTCTTTGTTGAGTAAATGGCATCCACTGATTAAAACAAAAGCGGCTGCAACAACAGAAATTCTCTCTTTTTCCGACATTTTGGAATGGTACTTTTTAAAAGAAACTAGGCATCATGCCCCGGACCCACACGCGCCGTGGGACGAGTTCGGTGCGGGTTCGCCTGTGGCGCGTGCTCGCCAGCACAAACCGACGCGGCGTGTTGCGGCCCGTGAAATCACAGGCCGTGGGAAGCCACCCTTAGCAACGAACATGGCCATTTTCATAAAGGAAACCTCGAAACGTCACACTAAACGGGCCCTGTTGTGTTGAAACGTAGAAAGATACAATGATGTAGTACGTAGACCACCGCAATCCGCAGCGCCCAATTAAAATGTTTGTTGAAATCCATGAAACATTTTAATTTGACAAACGATTTAATTATAGAATTTAAATATTTGTTGTATTAAAATGTTTCTTGAATTAAAATGTTTGATGAATTAAGATGTTTGACTTAAAATTATCAACAAACATTTAAATTTATGTAACATTTTAATTCAACAATCATATTAATACATTTTGTTTTAAATTTAGATTGCAATAATCAACAAACATTTAAATTCTACAAACATTTTAATACAAGAAACATTTAAAATCTATATTTAAATCGTTTGTCGAATTAAAATGTTTCATGGACTTCAACAAACAAACAAATAAAATGTTTGTTAAGTTAACTATTTAACTTTGCAATTATATAAAAATTACCAAAACTCTGAGGTAAACGAAAGGGGTACTTTACTTGAAAAAAAAATGACTATAAAAATATATCCCAAACAGAGTTAAAAAATTTAAATTTTATATCTACGTAATATATTTAACATTGTATTCATATAGAAATTACCAAAACTTTGAGGTGAACGGATAGGGTACTTTACTTGACCCTAGTTTGGCATTCAATATCAGATTTCATAAATATTATTAATAATTATGATAAAATTAACAAAATTTATTATTGTACATAAAAATAAACCATATAATAATGAATTTTGTAATATATAGTAAAGTTTTTATTTATTGGGGCAAAGACGGGAGTAATTATGTGTCATTTAATATGAACATTATAAAAATTATTTATGTTACATTAAATTATTAAAATATGTTATTATACATCAAGATACACATATAAATAATATAATTATCAATTGTTATAACATATAATAACGTATAAATCTAGCGAGGCATTTGGCGCGTATAGCCATATGACCCTAGTTTGGCACGCAGTATCAGATATATCGTAAATACTACGACTGAAATATCTGAAACTTTGGTTACTTCTAAGACAAGGTCTACTTAATAAAACCGTTTAAACAACAAATCTGTATCTCTTTTATTTTCCGAGTTATTAAAAATTTAGAAACTAATTCCTTGCTGACATTATTTTATATTATATATATATATATATATATATATATATATATATATATATATATATATATATATATATATATATATAAGACGCAAAATCTGGCAGTCTCGTTACCGTCACTGCTAATAAAATTATCAAAGGAAATAAAAATGACAAAGAAACATATACAATATTGACGAGGCAAACAAATACAAAAAAGCATTTTATTACAACTAGTATAAATAGATGAAGAAGTAAGTAAATTTTTTACTCAGCATTTTATAGTCGGTTCAACACCATGCTGATATTAATTTTTTTTATCTTGAGTGCAACCGCCGAATGGAGTCCAAAATATACTCCTTGCAACTGTTTGTTGACTCCAGAACTTACTCCCCATAAATTTACGAATTTGAAAACCGCACAATGTTTTGGGATAAATAGTATGACATCAGTGCCATCAGATTTTCCTACAGAGATACAGAATATTGATATTAATGGTAAGTCACTTTAAATAATATCATCCACGACGTGTTACCGCCCGCCACCTAATAGTAAAGGGGGTATTCTTTTTTGTTTTACTATTTAAACATCCAATTACCATAGCTATAATAAGAGGATAATATATTTTCAAGTATTGCTTTATGTATGTGACTAAAAATATAAAATAATCAGTGAGTGAGCATTTTGGAATCATTACTTATGGTTTCACAGCTTTGACAGATTTATGTTAGCTTAAAATTAATTCCCCAATATTAGTTTGGCAGTTTTTACGGCACCAGATATTAATTTGTTACACTGATATCAACAGTTTTCAAGTCAGCTAAAAATAATTTGACCATTTTTAACACTTCCAGTAATTTTTTGACATCATTAGTAGTTTTTAAATCACCAGCAGTTAATTTATCAGTTTTTAAGTCCCTTAATAGTTAGTTTCATAGACATGGCAGTTTTTAATTCCCCAGAAACTAATTTGACTGTTTTATGTCTCCCAGAAATTATATTGTGGCCAGGAGAATGCCTATTGCTATTTTAAACATGGAATTGGCGGGAGGTCTTGTGCTGGCCACGTCCGATTTTTTCTTTATATTATTAAATTCAAAATTGTATGACAATAAAAATTTTAACAATCGTTAAAGTTCATTTGCAAGATTTGACATTTAATATTTTTTGACATTTACAACCAACAAAAAAATATGTACAGCACTCGAATGAGCTATTAACGAACTCTTTTGAGTGTTGTAATAGCCTAGACGCAAAATAGGAAAAATATTTTTAACAATTTCGTACACATTAATCACTAAGGGTCAATTGTATAAAATGTTGTTAGCTGATTACCGGCTATATCATGTAACACATCACTTACATTAAACAGCGTAGTTACATATTTTGACAAATAGAAACAAATGTAACAAGTGACACTAAGTGTTTTTCATCACAACCACATATTTTGATTGGATAACATTGTTAGCTATGTCGTTTAATATAAGCGATGTGACACGTGATACAGTCGTATGTGTTTAATGACATATTGCAACAATGGATCGTATACTATTCTAATCGTATACTATTCTAATCGTATACCTATAGGATCACTAGTAAAAATTACTTTTAAAAAATCTTCATAATAAACATCTTTAATCATTTTAAAGGTGAAGTACTTATAAAATAGTTATATATTTATTTAAGTATCCCCAAGGGACTTTTTTTATTGATACACCATTTTAATTACTACTAAGTAAAAGTATATTTAATGAAGTGCTTAAAAATAATATATTTCAGGCAGTCCCTTACATACTTAAATAATCTACCAAGTTTGGCGTTCTACTTATACTGGTACTACTCTTATGGTACAAATGTATTAAGTACTGTCCAGTTCTGGTATAAACCTGAAATACTTTGTTTTTCATAATCTTCAGAGGCGTTGGATACTCAAGCTACCGGTATGATGGTGTAAAGCAATTGCAGCAAACCACGTCGAACACCCGAATCACCAGAATTGTCCTTAACATGGAGTACTGCAATAAATACACATACAGTTAATGTACTAAAAACACTATAGATACCGTATAAAACCAATTTGTTTGTACAACATATTATGTCCTTTTACGTCAAATTACAAAATTTCAGTATTCATATCTCACTTGTTGCGATGAATTTTTAAAACTCGTTTTTGTTCTTTATAAAATTTTAAAAATTCAACGTTATAATTGAAGTGAATTTTTATCGAAGAAGTAAGAGAAAATTATGAATAATTAACCTGGTAAGCCATATACCGTAACAAAGTTATTCCTTGTCAATTATTTTTTTGCCATTGTTATTATGTTATGATGAAATTGTTTTGGCGTCGTTCGAGAATGAACCTGGGTACCCAGATTCGGAACCAAATATTCAGGCAAACGGCATTATATTTTGCAATCGCCAAAAAAACTTTTGTACAAAAGTCAATTGGAGTTCTTGCACTATTCCAAAAAATTATTTGCTTTTCGTACAGTTGTTGCTACGTTATAAACAATACTTAAATGACCTATTTTTCTACAAAAAAATTTACATAAAATAGTGTCATGTTTATACAGTTGGGCAAACGATTTTTATAATATCAAATGGCATGGATTTACAAACATAACCCAAAAAATCAGGAAACATTTTTTATTGTTTTTGTAAGGCAAGTTCAAATAAATGTAATTCGGCACTTACATTTACCTTTAAAATGTGTTCATTTAAGTTACAATTAACAATTTAGAATTAAAAGTTGTAACATTTTGCTAACTTTTGTGTTGAAAATACTTAGATAGATTTAAACGACCCAGTTGTTTCTTTCTATGTTAAGTCTATTAATTACAAAATATTTAATAACAATAAATATACCTTCTGTGAGGCGGATGTGACCCTCATGACGCTGACGTGCTGTGGGACATCGCTCTAGTCCTTTGCCCCATAGAAACTCCACCGCTTCGGGCCAAGTATTGTCCTTAACGCTGCCTGGTGTCGCACACGTCGGAATGTAAGTATCATTAACATACATTTTACGGTGTATCACAAGATTCATAATTTCACATATGGTTTCATCACAATGCACGGGATTTTTTATGAAAGTATAATTCTTTTAAACTGCTCAAATCATCTATAAACCTTTCGCTAATTTTAGTGAGACGATTTTTACCAATGCTTATAAAATTTAATACGGGAAGATTTACAAAACAGTTGTCGTCAATGGAAGTGATCTGATTCCCATACATCCAGACCTGTTCCAAATACTTCAAATTTGTAAATAAATTCCTTGATAATGATTTTATTTTGTTTTTCGAAAAATTTATTGTTTGTATGTTTATTGTATTGGAGAATAAAGAGTTTGGCAAATCTGTCAACTGGTTGTTTATTAACCATATATGTTTTAAATTTTTATATGGAATAAATTCAGTCCCTGCAAGTGACGTTATATTTCCTCCTAAAACAAAAATATAAAAAATAATATTAAATACACGATAATAATAGATATAATTATATCAACGCTACAAAAGTGATCTGTTTTGTCGAAAGTTAGCAGCCAAGGCCAGAAAATCAGATAAGGTAAGTAAAGAACTTTTTACCCGATGAGCACACAACATAAAATAAATGTAGTGCATGTAAGCGCATAGAACAGCAATTATTTAAATAATTTTAACATGAGGCGGGTAACTTTATTTTAGCCTAAAACAACTGTTTATGTAATAGCCGCGCAAATTTTATTTATGATAAATAATTTTTAACGTAAGGAAAAACTGACGGTAGGTTTCATAACGGCAGTAAAATTACTTAAAAATTTAAAAATAAAAAAATAGCGTTGATTTAAATGTGGAAATATATTTTGAATGCAGTCAGTTCTCAAGTAGGATCACAGGCAATACCTTCCATATATAATAAGTGACGGAAGGTAAAAAAAAAAATTAAATGATATGCGTAGGTTTTGTGATGAAGGTATTTAATTTTCAGTTTAGCGTTGTAGTCTTGTGTGTAGAAAATTAGTTTTTTTGTTAAAATTTAGTTATTCAAATCGAGGTTCAAACCCCACAATTAAAAATGTGGTGTTTGTATCTTTATTATTTTGTACTGAATTAAATTTCGCACATACTGTAATTGTTTATTTATTTTGTATGTCGTTTGTTGTAAAATGTATAACAATACAATGTATTTTGTTGGGAATGTCTTCAACGCTCGAATATTCAAAACCAGAATATTCCAAACTAGAATATGCATAGACAGAATCATTCAAATCCCGAATATTCAAAAAACACAATCGCGCATCGGCAGAAAGCGCTTTCGCCCGAATCGTATACGTGGCCGTGGACAAGCGGAGGTCACTCTAACTTAGGTTAGGTTATGGTTGGATTTGGTTAGATACTACTATTCCAAAAATTTTGATATTAGGAATTCCTTTTCCTTGTATCCATAAGCAGACGTGATTAGATTGTAGTTATATTTGGTCAACCCACATTTGAAGATTTTAACAGTTTTTCTTTTTTACCTCCCGTCGTACCGTAGGTAAGGGAGGTAATGTAATCATGCCAAAAATGCGATGGTGAGTTGTCAGTAAATAAGCACGAATTAGGGTCCCCAAAACACGTTTTTACTATTTTTACGATGATGTGTGCGTGCGTGCGCTCGCGTGTGTACGTGTGCGTGCGTGTGCATGCCTGCGCGCGCGTGTGTGTATGTACGTGTGCGTGCGTGTGTGTGTGACGATTTTTTCGTCTACAATAATTTTTATAACAAACTTACAAATATTTCTATTTTTCGTATTTAAGCTTTCTGCATTTATATAAAGAGTTGATTAGATTTTGGGTAAAATTGGATAACCGGAAGTAACTGTTTACTTGAAACCCATTGCAGTTTTTAATGAAAAACTATATTAAAATATAATCCATAACTTTTCAATTTTAGTATTTAAGACTTTTATATCATGGGGAACAACAAATTAGATTTTGGCTAAAATTAATAAACCAGAAGTGACACTTTACTTGAAGCTCTCAACAGATTTTCGTGAAAAATATATTATGATATATTCCAAAACTTTTCAAATTTCGTATTTAAAATTTTTATATTAATAAAAACATATTAGATTTTTTTCTAAAATTGATAAACCGATAGTGATACTTTACTTTAAGCTATGAACAGATTTTCGTGAATAATATAATAGGATATATTCCAAAATTAGTCAAATTTAATATTTAAGACTCTCATTGAACGGAAAGCAACATATTAGATTTTGGCTAAAATTGATAAACCGGAAGTACTATTTTAATATATTTTTAATAAAATATAAATTTTATAAACATATATTCTTGAAAAAAATATATTAAAACATAATCAAAACTTCTCAAATTTGGTATTTAAAACACGTGCATAATTTAAAACAACATTATATTTTGACTATACCTATATGATAAAACGAAAGTGGCACTTAATTTGGAGCTCTTAACAGATTTTCGAGGAAAAACATAATAAAATATAATCTAAAATTTGGTATTGCAGACTTTTCTATTTATTGGAACAACAAATTAGATTTTGTTTATAAACGATCAACTGGAAGTGTTTTTTTTATATTTAATGATATTATAAGTATTAATAGTTATTTATTGTACATGCGGTTCAAATGGATGGTTAATGAGTGGTAAGTTTAACCACGCGAGGGGCGAAGTTGCTAGCGCCTTAATACCGCAAGTTAAACATTCATTTTAACCGTCAGTGTAATACAACTGTTTATTCAATTCTCCAATTTGAGTGTTAGATTTTTATAAATGAAAGCAAAAGCTTGAAATGTCACTAAACGCTTGCAGTTATCTAGTCGCTGAGTGTAAATTTATTTGACGATAATAAAATTGATGGTGATGGAAGGTAATGTATTGAAAACAAAGAATCTTTTGCAATAATTTTTTTGTATTGAATTTATATAAAATACATAGAAATGACGGAAGGCATTCTGCTGGCCACAATATAGGTAATTTCTGGGAGACATAAAACAGTCAAATTAATTTCCGAGGAATTAAAAACTACCAAGTGTCTCAAACTAACTATTAAGGAATTTAAAAACTGGAAAATTAACTGTTGGTGATTTAAAAACCACCAAAGATGTCAAAAAATTACTGGAAGTGTTAAAAATGGTCAAATTATTTTAAGTTGACTTAAAAACTGTTGAAATCAATGCGCCAAATGAATATTTGGTGCCGCAAAACTGCCAAACTAATACTGGGGACTTAAAACTGGCAAATTAATTTTAAGCTAATATAAATCTGTCAAAGCTATGAAACTATAAGTAATGATTCGAAAGTGCTCACTCACTGATTAATTTTATATTTTTAGTCACATACTTAAAGCAATACTTGAAAATATATAATCCTCTTTATTATAGCTATGGTAATGGGATGTAAAATAGTAAAACAAAAAAGAATACCCCCTTTACTATTAGGTGGCGGGCGGTAACACGTCGTGGATGATATTATTTAAAGTGACTTACCATTAATATCAATATTCTGTATCTCTGTAGGAAAATCTGATGGCACTGATGTCATACTATTTATCCCAATACATTCTGCGGTTTTCAAATTCGTAAAATTATGTTTATGAGCAATAAAGTTTGACAAGAAACAGTTGCAAGGCGTTATTTTGGACTCCATTCGGCGGTTGCACTCAAGATCAACAAAAAAATTAATATCAGCATGGTGTTGAACCGACTATGAAATAATGAGTAAAAATATTTACTTACTTCTTCATCTATTTATACTAGTTGTAATGAAATGCTTTTTTGTATTTGTTTTCCTCGTCAATATTGTATATGTTTTCTTTGTCATTTTTATTTCCATTGATAATTTTTTTATCAGTGACGATAACGAGACTGCCAGATTTTGCGTCTTATTAAATAATATATATATATATATATATATATATATATATATATATATATATATATATATATATATATATATATATATACAGGGTGTTAATTAAAAAGCGGGCCATAGGCGTTTAACATGGGAAATCAGTTTTTCCTTGCGCAAAAGTTCCCATTTAATTTTAAGCAATAAAGTTTCAAATAAAAGTGTTAGATAATTAAATTGTACGCCTAAATCACTAAACAGATTTAATTTTGCACGGTTGGTATCGTGTAAAATTGAATTTGAAATTCTATTATATTGGTTATTTGTGGCGATAGCCATGGAATAGAAACAATGTTATGAAGAAATGCATTTATTTTGAACTGTCAGAAATTCAATTTTCAAATAATAATTACGTGTAATTATATTCTACACCTAAGCCACTGAACATATTTTGTTTTTATAATGTGGATCAAAATCACTACACTGATATTATTTAAATTTTATTTTGTAACCTGAAAAATAGAAATTTTGACAATTCAAACGCTATGTATTTCTTTGTAATTTTGTTAAAAATCCATGGCTATAGCTACAAATGAGTAATTTTTCTACAATTTCAAATTCGATTTTACACGTTACCAAAAGTGCAAAATTAAATCTGTTTAGTGATTTAGGCGTACAATTTAATGATCTACAACTTTCATTTGAAACTTTATTGCTTAAAATTAAATGGGAACTTTTGCGCAAGGAAAAACTGATTTCCCATGTTAAACGCCTATGGCCCGCTTTTTAATTAACAGCCTGTATATACCGTGTGTCTATTTTAATGGTGTACATAGGAGATTAAAATGGGAAATCAGTTTTTTGCAATTTCCTGCTCGCCTAATTGTTTTAAGCAAAAATGTGTCAAATAAAAGTTTTAGGGTATAAAATTCTACATTTAAAACAATAAACAGAATTACGTTTACACTCTTTATGACGACAGAAATTAAATATGAAAATGTCGAAAATTACGTTAAAAATATCGACAGCCATGGAATTGAACAAAAAATAAATAAATGCTTGACGTTTTATCTGTCACAACGTAAGTTAACTTATTTGACGTTTCTGACAAGTTAAGAAAATACAGTTTTGTTGAAATAATATGAATAAATCAAAAATTTAACATTGCGTACCAAAATTATGTATGATGATGTTATGTAGGTACTCTCAACTCATTTCCAATACATCTACCTTAGTACTACAGAAGGGGTCTGCACTTATCATTCCTAACACTCTTTCTTAGAGTAACGCATGTTCTGCTCGTCCTATATTCTGATTACGCGGCTCACATGTATTTTTTGAAGATACATTAGCAGTCTTTTCAAATTTTGTCATGAATTTAGCTCTTCATTCGTATAAATAAAATAAAACTAGAGACAAAATTAAATTGTCAGATACGTCAAATAAGTTAACTTACGTTGTGACAGATAAAACGTCAAGCATTTATTTATTTTTTGTTCAATTCCATAGCTGTTGATATTTTCAATGTAATTTTCGATATTTTCATATTTAATTTCTGTCGTTACAGTGCATGGAAATGTACACCTTTAAGACAGACACACGGTATATATATATATATATATATATATATATATATATATATATATATATATATATATATATATATATATATATATATATATTGAGTGTCTACTTATTTCCCGAACATAGGAAATTCAATGTTATAATTTTATTTTGGCGTTATCTCTTTACCTATTAGTTTTAGAAAAAGAGTATAATGAAGAAAAATGTTCAGAATGAAAAAGTGCATCGACGAGTACCAAAATTGTTGTTCAATTGTTCCTTATGTACGAGTTAGAAGCAAAAGAAAATACACAAATTAAGGCAATTACCACAGTGCTATGAAAAATAAGACAATAATTTATGTTTGTTGTTTTTGACAGATTTGACATTTCCTTTAATTTTATTATTATTGGAATAATAGGAAGACAATCTAGAAGTAAAAAATTAATCACAAATTCTAATAATAATAATAATAATAATAATAATAATAATACAATCAAATGAAACGTCAAATCTGGTAGATATGTCAAAAACATCAAACATAAATTATTTTATTTTTCATGGCACTCTGATAATTGATCAAATATTTTCTTTTGCTTCTAATTCGTACATATGAAACAAATGAACAACAAACTTGATGCTCAATACACGTTTTCATACTGAACATTTTTCTTCATGACACTTTATTTCTAAAATTAATAGGTAGAGAAATAATTTTAACATTGAATTTCCTATGTTCGGGAAATAAAATAGACATCCGTTATTTATATATATATATATATATATATATATATATATATATATATATATATATATATATATATATATATATATATATAAAGCAGCCACATTCGCCACATGGGATTTCATGATGTGACCATCATGTTCGAACAGAAAACAGATATTTAATTTTTAATCTAATTAGTTCAAAGTATTATTCAATTCTTACATTTTTATTAGTTTTACGTAATTTGTTACTAGCCGCCAGCAGTCGTGAAGTGGTACGTTTAATATTCACTTTGACGCTTGTAATGAATGGCCGCTGATTATTTTGTAGTGCTGCATATCCTTTCTCGTGGGGTGAAATAAAAATTGTTAAGAGTGTTTAAGAAAGCGTGTGTTCACATCTTTATCGTCCTATTTCAGGACAGTGTTCAATTGTATTGGTTTTAAGCAGTGCTGTATGTTCGGTGCTGTTTTTGGGTTTTTTTTCCTTTTACCTTTTTGGTTCTTCTCTACTTCATCATTAACAATATATATTGTGACGAAGTCACATATTTTTGTCCATTTTCTTCAAATTTCCCGGAAATGACGACACACAGAGCCATAGTTCTGCATAAACTCGAGTTGATCAAATCTCCAAGTTCACAGTCTTCCCAGCGATTTCCATTCTTCCTAGCCGGTCCGTGGGCTTTGTAATCAAGGCAGAGAACGTCATCCAACACTTTTCTCTAAGTTTTGCTAAGAAATCGGGATGAAAATAATGTTTTTCGTCAAAGCACACTTAGAAAACTTACAGATTACAAGTGAGGAAATACAACTACTGTCAGCCGGCATACCCATAATCCACGGGCTGGGCCTAACTGTCTGGACAACAATAGGACCCTTAAGGACACGATTCCATTCACAGAACTTGGAGAAAATCACTGGGAAATCCATTTGACAACTTCCACAGCTGAGCGATGCTAGCGCTACGGCCAGCCACGGACTTCAAGGGAAACAGACTTTTAATACTGATTATTTATTGTATTCATGTAATATTTAATTGTATATTCTACCTGGTAATAACTGTCCCAGAAAAGTTGGAAAATTATTTTTTGGTTATATTTTAAAGCTACAAAATAAACATTTTACAAACCCAGGCTTCAGCCAATCAGACGTCGCGACACAACTCCGTCTCCGCACCAATAAGATTACCGGTAACATCTCCCTCTTCCAACGCGCAAATTTCAACCAAATGTAACCAAATTTGGGTATAAATATCAGTCGCGGAGCTTAAGAAGTCACTTCTTGCAATAGCTGCATCGGCACGCCTCATTTTTTATTATATAATTGAATTCTTCGTTAAAAAATAAGGGGTAGTTTATGTAGCATGTCCTATGTTGAAAGTTGACAGATTTTTAGTATAATTAAAAATATGTAAACTGCTTTTATTTACATTAGTTATTAAATTTATTTTAAGTGGGCCATGGTCGAAAAAGAAGAAAATTATGTTTAGTGCCTATTTATTAATTTTATTTTAATTAATATTTTTTTAATTACCATTATATTAAATGTAAAATACGAAGAAAACAGAAATAGAAAATATAACATAAAGCCAAAACAAACTGTTCATATCCAACTAAACTAGACTTATAAATAAATACCAACACATGCAATTTAAATATTTTCCATTTTACTAAAGATCTATCAACTTTCAACATAGGACATACAATACAAACTACCCACATTTTTTAACGAAGAATTCATTTAAAGAAAAATAGGGATTCCATTAAAAAAAATAGTTTTTGAATTTTGCTAACTTCAACTTTACGTTCACGTAGAAATTACAATTTCCAAAAATTGTCGATTATTAATTTGTATTATTGTAAACAAAAGTTTTCTTTATAAAACTATTTTTACAGATTATATTCATTTCCATTCTCGAGACAAAAAAGTGGCTGTTATTAGTGAAAAAAATCAAAAAAGTTTAATTACGCCGGAAGTGGTTGATCGTGACTATTTTTTTATGGTTTCATATGTAAAATTTTCTGATGAATTCAATGGTACCTAAAATAAAAATATAGCATTCTATTTAAAATAAGAAAGTTAGTGTCTACTTCCGGTTAAACCGGAAGTGCTAGCGTTTTGAAAATATTAGCTGAAACGGGCATGTCGAAAAACCCCTAGAAACTAAATATCGGAAAATAATAGTGAATAGTTTTTAAAATAACGATAGCGTAAGCTCGACCTGGGACACCTGTATATATTCTACAAGGTGTTATTTAAATAAGTGTACAACGCATAACCGATGGTCGAACTGACCCCATAGATAGTAAATCTCGCAATAATTTTTTTACATGCTTTTTATAAGAACTAAAGACCCTTAAAACTCACCAATTGGTCACTTTTTGTCCATTTAAAATTCGAAATAATAATAATAATAATAATATTTATTCCAGAGACCAAAATAAGTATATGGCATAGGAAAAGTAATATATTACATAAAACATTCAATATTTAGAAAAACATGTATTTATTAAAAATTAAGGCTTATTATTAAGAAACTCGTCTATGTTATAGTAACATTTATTAAGAAAATAGGTTTTTAAACATTGCTTAAACTGTAATTTCAGATTTAATGTCAGTAATTGGGATTATTTCTTGTTTTGTTTAATTTTATATTAGAAACGGTGAAGTTTGTTTTTCCGCGATTATCATGTTTGTGTATATCACTATGTATCGTGAAATTTTTTTTGTAATTGTAAATAATATAAGCTAACAGTGTAAATATAAAGGCAAGGGATGTTTATAATATTTTCATTTCAAAAAATTTCTTTACAAGATGCTCTTCTGTGAAGTTGATACATGGTACGTACTGCAGTTTTTTGTAGTTTAAAAATGCGTTTTGCCATGGGAGAGCACCCCCAGAAAATTATATTATTATACCGTAACTTACTATGGAATAAAAATTACCAGTATATATATATATATATATATATATATATATATATATATATATATATATATATATATATATATATATATATATATATATATATTTACAGTAAATACATCAGAAAGTAGCCTTAGTCTCTTAATAAGATAACATAAGGAGGCAAGATGATATCAATATGCTGATCCCATACTAAATTTTCATCGATATTAAGGCCCAACACTTTAGTACTTGATACTTGAGATAACGGTTGACCATTACAAAAAACTTGACATTTGGTCATCTTTCCTTCTGTTTGAGAAGCTCATGATAGAAGATTTACTAATATTTAACGATAAATTTAAAAAAGCAAACCAAGACAACAAACTTGTGGCTATTTTTGATATTTCATTAGCATCCGATAATAAAATAGCATTTTTATGCCATCAATATATAAGATGAACAATATAGGGCCAAGTATAGAGCCTTGAGGTACTCCACATGTAACATTCTGAGAATCTGAAATTAGATTACCGTAAAACACAACTTGTTTTCTGTGTTGTAGATATGACAAAAGCGGGTCTACGCAGTGGTCGATTTGGGGTGGTATACGGTGGTATGCCATACCAGTAAAAAAATTTTTTTATTAAACGTTCCAAACCTATTTATATCAAAATACTGCATACCGGTATGCTGTTGTAATGTCTTCAAGATTAACATTTATTATCAATTAACATTAATAAAACTGACTTGTGTTTATTTTTATACAATTATTATTTATTTTTCTGTTTTCTATTTTACTTACCTAGGATTTATATCTGTCTTCATTATAAGATTTTTTAATTTATGTTTTGTGTACAATATACAGGCTGTCTCAACTCGCGCTCCAGAGCGAATGAGGAAACACGAGACAGCACTCGGATGTGTAATTTCGAAGAAAAAAAAATCTAGCTTAAAAGATATTCGAGAAAAGACGACCAATCAGCGACCTACACCTTTAACGTGGGTTTGCCGTAATTTTACGTTACTAAGGTTTTATATAAATCAAATCTTCTTTAAAATGTGTGGGCGACTGTAGTTTTCGAAAAATGTCAGTGTCAAATTAAATTTAAATTTGACAAGGTGAATAAAAAAAGGCAAATTCTTACCTTATTCAGCCGCTGATTACTTAGAAATGATTATAATTTTCGGAGAATGTGGACGTAACGCCAGAGAGGCAGCACGAGTCTATTCGGAACGTTTTCCGGATAGAAATCTTGTGGATCATAAAGTGATATTGAGAGCCATCGCAAGGACGCATGAGACCGGTCAAGTTATGCCAGATCGAAAAGAAACTGGTGGTGCTCCCAGAATCGCTCGTACAGTTGAGAACGAAGAAGCTGTTAAATGTCATTGAGGAAGATTGTACCAGAAGTATCAGAGAAGTCGCGGGCCAATTAGGTATTTCCAGGGCTTCGGTAAATCGAATTTTGAAAAATAATCGGCAACACCCGTATCATTACGCTTGTGTATAGCATCTACAGCCGGAAGATTACCCTGCTAGAAGAGAGTTCTGTACATGGTTGCTAAATCAAGAGATACTCGAACCAAATTTTGTTTCGCGGATTTTATTTTCGGACGAATCGATTTTCGCCAGACAAGGATGTTACAACGTACTGTACGATATAAATGATGATCTCGGATGACACCTTCGCTAACCTAAATTTGTTGACAGTGAAAAGTCAACTCTAAAGTGTTAAAATTACAGAAAGTCAAACAAATTTTGTAACTCACTAGTAGTATTTTTAAAGCCTGGTAACCAAGTTGTGAGACACCCTGTATAATATAATATATGCAATGTTTATTTTCTTTATGTGTATGTTATTAATGTTAAATATATTTGTGACGATTTATATGTAATTTATTATATTTAAAATATTGCTGTTTAGAAAAGCACTCCACCCAATGTTTGAACACATACATTTCTTTTAACTTCGACAAGGCATACCACTAAAAAAAAAATGCCACTTCGACCACTGGATCTACGCATATAGGTACTTCTTAAGCCATAAACATTTAAAATTTCTATAGTGCTATGATTTACATATTTAAAAGCTTTTGACAAATCTATAAAAAGTCCGTATACCGGGTGTAATATCTAAACGAGCTACCTCAAATAATTTCTATATTATTAAAGATACAAGAAAATACTATAAGGCAATCTTATAGAAGACCAAGGGTGCGGTCCGAATCACGCTTTGAGTACCGACAGCGCGCTAGCATTTGGTCCGAATCATATTTACAACGCTCACAGTTTGCGCTGTGAGGTGTATGACGTCAGAGGTGACGTCATCATTTCATGCTAACAGTGCTCACGCCCAAGAGGATGGGCAGCGTAAGCGCTGTAAGCACGTTTGATATTTTTTACGCCATTGCTTGCTGAAACAATGAAATTGATTGTTGGATGGAAGTTGTTAACGTAGTAAAGGATTTCTTTTAGAGGAAATTAATGAATTGATCAAACTTAAACTCACAAATGACAAGTAAGAAGTAAGAGCGTAAGAGCGTTTACGAACGGTCCGAATCGTCTACGCCTTCACAATCGTCAGCGCATTCAAACAAATTGGACCAGCTGTGAGCGGTTTGAGCACTGTAAGCTATGATAGCATGATTCGGACCGTACCCCAAGGGGGACATCCGAATACAGAAGAAAATATTTTTTAAACCAGTGGTTCTAAAGTTACAACACAAAAGTTATATTTTTTAAATGGGATGGCATTTTACGCCCATTCGATAGAGTATTTTTTTCTGAATTCAACCATGTAATCATTTTATATCATAAAATAACAAAAATATTGAGAAAAATTCGGTTGATATTTGAATAAATTTTGATTTTTATAGATAGCTATATTTCAATAGGCTATGTGTAAAAATCAATAAGTGCTATCTATAAATTTGAATTATTTATGATAGAAAACAAATAGAACATTACTTATAAAGTTATTAACAAATATTTTAACACGAGGGGGCGCGGAAGATGATTATGATACTACTGCTGACTGGTGGACGCCTCGGATGATTGGCGTCCACAACTTTGTGAGAAGGAAGAACACACATACACTTCACTTTCACTGGATGAACGCTTACATTATGACATGGACAGTACTTGTGGTTTAATAACTAAACTTTATTTACATTTAAACTAATACAACTAAGCCATTACTAAACTGTTACATTCTGTAACCCAGCAGGCGGGCGTTCTGCACGCGCCCCATAGCTAAAACACTACATGTTAAAATCAAGAAACGTCTTCCCGACGCGACGAACTCTTCTAGACTCTCCCATGTTTACACCATGGCTAACTAAACTGAACTCATACATGTTTACCCCATAGCTAACTAATGTCGACTCTCTTAAAACATAGCGCTATCTTCAGACAGGATTATCTTAGGGGCACGGGGTGCATAGGCTAGGACATTCAAAGTCACGCACGTATACACAATAATTTCTAAACCTAATGATCAACAAATAAATGTCATGACTATTATAATACGATAAGAATTTCTAAACTGAATTTTGACATTTATAACTTAAACAGATAAACAGAGTTAAAATATGGTTATTGAAACTAAAATTTAGAAAAGTTTATAAAAAGTTATTTATCTGTTATTACTCTTACCCTCGCCTTGTCACAATATCTGTTTCATTTTAAGTTCAATGGGGTATGTGACCATATTCGAATTTCAATATATATGTTATAAAATATAAAACTATCCATTATAGCTTCTCATTATAATAATAAAAACTAAACATTAATTTGTAATAATCTTGTTATTAACAATTTAATGTTTTTTTTTTTGGAGAAGGGATATATGCCCTAAATATGTTAGAGTCGTGGACAAAGACAGATAGACTGCGGGAAGGAAAGAGAGTTATAAATCAGCCTATCAGCGCCGCGTTTATGTTGTGGTAGGTGTGGCATAGTGGAGCATGATCATATCTGGCTATAACTATCTCTTTCCCTTCCAGTCTAACCGTCTTTTTTCACGCTTCTACCATTATCACGTCCCTTCCCCAAATTTTTAATAATTATTTTCTCATAAAGTACGAATAATTAATCGATGTAAAAAATACGGGTATTTTATTTTTTTGTCTTGTATCATATTATGTAAAAATAAAAATTTGGTCACATACCCCTACTGAAAAATAACTATAAAAATAAAATTTATTTAAATTTCAATTGAATTTTTCTCAATATATTTGTTATATATATATATATATATATATATATATATATATATATATATATATATATATATATATATATATATATATGTCCTATATAAAATAAATATGGTCAAATTCAGAAAAAAAATACTCTATCGAATGGGCAGAAAAAATATATGCCATCCCATTTTAAAAAAATTAACTTAGTGTTGTAACTTGAGAACCACTGGTTTAAAAAAATATTTTATTTTGTATTCGGATGTCCCCCTTGGTCTTCTATAAGTTTGTCTCATATTATTTTATTGTATCTTTAATAATACAGAAATTATTTGAAGTAGCTCGTCTAGCTGTTACACCCTGTATATTTTTACTTTTGTCAACTACGTTGTAAACATAGTCGAAAAAATTAACATGTTTTAGAAGATCTAGAAATTTACCTTCTAATAAAGACAAATTAATACAATAACATAAGGGAGCAATTATCATTTCATATCAATTTTACAGTAAATTGTTCGAAATTTCATCTTCAGTAACGGGATTTAGAAATACTGATGAAGAAATATAATTACCATGGAGATAAAAGTTAGAAGCAGGGGGCAGATATCATTGAAATTCATGTGGCAAATTAATAAAATAGTCATTGATCATATTAGCAATATCTAAAGAATTATTTGCAAATTCACTATTATTTGTTAGTTTATTAATTTTTCTAGATTTGTCAATACTATTTATATTTAGATTATTGTTAATTAATTTCCAAACTTTACGTATATTATTACTACAGTTTTCCACAAGTTTAGAATTGAACTCATTTTTAGTTTTTCTAATTAGTTTACGATACATATTTTTAATCTTCGTGTATTCTTCCTTAGTGATAAGCTGATAAGCCTTAACTGACGTATGTTATATAATTCTTTCAGTTTTATTGACAATTTTTTTATTTCATTGGTTACCCAAGATACGTTTCTGGTAATGTCGTTGTGGCTAGGAACCTTAATTTAAGGAAGAGTAATATTAAAATGATACATAAATATTTCCAAAAAAATTTAAAACATCTATCAACATCAGTTTCTTTAAAAACTGAAGTCTATTTTTCATTTGCCAACTGAAATTTAAAATAATCAAGATTAGATTCAGAAAACAATCTTTAAATAGTTTTTGAATTGTTTACAGCGTTAGAAGTTTCACTGTCAATACAGATACTTTGAGCAGAATGTTTAGAAATATTTCTGTGTATAACAGTCACTTCATAAACGCTAATATTTAAACTAGTAAATATATTATCAACACATGACTTCTTATTTTTAAAAATACGTGTTGGTTCATTTATTGTATGGTGCAGATTATAAATTTTCATAGCATCTAAAAATAACTTCTTATCATGAAATAGTGATCAGAATCGTTTCCGTTGCTAAAAAATCGTTGCTAACTTTAAACCGGTCCATCAATATGAGTTTTATGTATTGGTAAATTATAATGTTCCACACAACGTACTTTTAATATAACATTTGGGTGTAGCTTAAATTTTAAAGGAAGTTCTTTCCACACATTTTCTATACATATCACTTAAATATTCTTCGGAAATTTGTTGACATATGTATGCAATAGATGCATATTTTTCAATTATATAAATTACATATTTACAATCCTCTACTATTTTTTTATTAAAAATTTATAAGAGTTATAATCTTCTTCCGATAGCTGTTTTAAATTAAAAGCAACTGATAACAAATTGCGTCCAATAATTTTTTCTCCATTTTTAAATTAAAGTTGAAATACAACTTTTACCTCTCACATTTAAAAGAAGACTAAAATAATTACTATTGTTTTAAACTTTTTATAATAAACACTCTTGTTTATCCATATTTTTAAAAATTGTAACAAAATATTAATACTGTTGCTATTAACAACTGCAAACGTTTACCATGTAACCTCATTTTTATTAGCAACCTAGTTTGAAGTTAAATTTATTAGCTAACAAACTTATTGTTAGATTTCACTATCGCAAGACGTGTTAAAATATTTCTCAAAAACAAAATACGTCAATCCAAATAAGTTCACGGCTATAAGGTTAAATTAAAATCTAAAAATAAATTTTATCAGCAAACATTCGTTTCACACAGCTCTATCCACATCGTATTATGTACTACTAAACAGAACACGTAGCCATTAAGATTTTAAAAATGGCCCGTTGAACCCATCACAGTTGTCTGTCAGCAGATAGACGTCCGCAAACGGTTGTCGAGCAGCAGACGCTATGGCCGTAGCTAATTCGAAAATGGCTGTATCCATTGCTACAGACAGGTCCAAAAATAATCACCGTTATCAACTTCACGCACCTAACTTTAAAGTCTGTAATGATAATGTAAATCGGTTGTTACAGTAGATAATAACTCCACCATTAGCATAAAATTGTCTAACAAATATGCTAACTAAATGAAAGTCTTTCAAAGTGTAGGATGATTGTCGAAGCCAGTGTTCTGAAAGAGTCGCATGTAGGCGATGATACGAAAATCTCAAGTTGTTCAATTTTGTTGCGTATACACTGAATGTTCGGATGAACAATTCGAATGGGCGACAAGATGGTTTTTGAGACTATTGAGCCAGATGTTACTATAGACGCCAACTACGTGGGGGCTTCGGGACTCGAGCCCCCACACGAAAAAATCTGAAGGGGTTCTATCTTCACACACAAATTATTTTTAGTACGAACACAAAGCACACTCATTTTGAAATATTTTTAATACATCAAATACTTATACAAAGTAACAATGTATACCTATTTCATTATTATTAACTATAGTACTGTGTGTAAGTAACGCGTGCGAACTAAAAAATAATAATGCCACCAGTGTTGCCAGGTTTAAAATGCAGTATTGTCTGAAATTAGTAATAAAATTATAAGATTTTAGTGATTTTGTAGGCTCCTGTGAAATAAATTTTATACAGTCACCCAAAATGGATGAAGGTCACGTGATCACTTTTGTTCCAAAATAATGTCAAAATTATATTCTAAAATACATAAATATATCATCATGGTATTTACCCATTGCTGGGTGTGTCAATCTGCTTTGTACGCAGATATAGGTAAAGATGATGACATATTTGTACCGTGCAGGCGTTTTACAGGCGTCACCTCACGGGAACTTATTCTAATATTCTATATTCATCAAAACTATGTGCATAATATTTGATTAATATCATTGCCGCTGTCATACTATCTAAGCGGCAAATGTCAAAGTTGTATGGAGCGGCACACTTCAGGCATTTTTGAGTAGCCTGTATATATTTTCAACATACAATTAAAAAAAATTAAAAGATAAGTAGATATTTTAAATCATACAATAAATTCGCATCTTTTGTACAATTTTATTTATGTTCCAATTTTAAGAAATAAAGTTTTAAGTTGGTAAATTTTTTGTTGCCACTTTTTAGCCCCCACACGAAAATCGGCGCCTATGGATGTTACGTTGGTACCTGATTACTGCGTCGTTGAAAAAACCGAACAATGTATGCTCCGTTTGGCCATCTATCTGGTTTCATAATTTCTTCGACATTACTAAGATTAATTATGATTTTGAATGACATGAAATGTTGCGGATATTTAGACTGCAGTTCCTGAGCCTCCACTTCCGGAAAATCTGGTTTAAGAAAAGAGACAAGATCTGAAATACTTCGGGATGCAAGAACAAATGCCTTTTTTGAAGCTGTTCTTATTGGCTGGTAGCACGAGAGTGGTTCTAATACCGGCTTTACTAAAACAATACCAACAACTTAGCACATATTTCAGGATTATTAACAAAATCAGTGTTGTCAATATAATGAATAAGCCGAAAATGTACTGACTGCCAAATTCAATAAGTTTGACGGCATTATTTAAAACAGTTTAATAAGATTTTTGCCTTGCCTTCTTTGTAGTATATAATATGGTTGTCAATACTTTTTGGAGTTTATCAGTATATTGGCAACATTGAGTTTGTCAATAACCCTGAAGTATGTGCCAAGTCGTTGGCATGGTTTTTGTTAAAACGGGTGTTAGAACTACGCTTGTGCTACCAACCAACCATAGAGGTTAAGTTTGTGGCATTACCTACAACACTTGTATTATTGCGCTTATTTTTATTTCTGTCGTCATGAACAATAATTCTGGGCTCACAAACAATATTAACCTGCGTTTCCATTTCTTTCACTGCTTTACTTGCATTATTATCACGTAATTTATTGTTTTTAATATTACTGTTTGTTTTCATCGTTTGACAGTTTTTGTATATTATTATCCCCGCCCGTGGACACGCCTGCCTCTCCAGCACTTAGAGATTTATTGATAGATGTCACTATATTAGCTAAATTAACATTAATAACAATAAGTCAGTAGATGGCCTGACAGAATTACGGGTGGAGTATATTAATTATTTTTTACCTCCCGCTATCCTTGGTAAGGGAGTGTGTGTGGATCCTCCACTCTAACTCAAATACTATCATTCAGAAAATTTTGAAATATTGTATTTCGAACTTTTTCTGTATTGGAAAGAGCCCATTAGATGTTGGTGAAAATCGGATAACCGGAACTGGCACTTTACTAGAAGCTCGAAATAGTTTTTCTTCGAAAAATACCTTTGAATGTTATTTTTTCGAGATTAATGTTATTATAAAAATTCAAGATTATTAAATTTTCTATAGATTTTCATTAATACTTTTGCTATATATTTTATGGATAAATTTATAAAATTATCTATAATTTAAATCCCAGCGCCTACGCTTTAAACAAACAAAACGCAGTTATTCAAATGTATGTAACTGACAGATAAATATCACTATCAAAGAACTAATCATTTCAAAATAATATTAGTAACGTTTTAAAAATGAAAAAGTAAATAGAACAATAGAAAAGGAATTCAATACAGTTTCCAGCATAGGTAAATATGTAGGTATGTATTTAGATTAATAAAAATATTTAAGCTAATCCCCATTTTTTGATTAGTGAATTCTATTCTATCCCGGTATTTAAAATTTAATCTTAATTTTATTATAGTTCCGGTGGCTCAATGGTTAGAGCAACGCCTCATGTCATGAGTGCCCTCGGGGCTCTAGGTCGAATCCCACTAAGGCATGGATGTGTGTGAATGTGAACCCATTCTGTAATTGGGATTTAATCCTGTTGAGGGGTTTAAAAAAAGGTAGTTAGTTGGATTAGATTAGACTATATTTTAAGAAATAAACTGTCAATATTAAAGTAAAATTCGCTAATCTGAAAATAAGGATTAACTTAATCTTTTTTGTGACTCGGGCTGTAAATGGCGGGAGGTATTGTGTTGGCCACACCAGATTTTTTTAACAAAGATATTATAGTTTCTTTGTCGTTAATAATACTACATTTATCTGTTATTAACTCTTTTTAACTTAAGACACTACGTTTACATATTTCACACGTTTTTTTAACACTGTCGTTTACTGCTGCACCACCATTTTATATGATGACGAAAATTCATTGTAAAAACAAAATAGTCATACATAATATTACCTGTAGAAAACTAAAAACGCCAAAAAGAGTACGTTTATAAATCTTCTTAACGTCGTGTATTCATTGAGTTTATTAACTCATAAAGACAGAAATAGAAAATAGTTATTTATTAAACAAGTGTGGAATGTAATATATTAGTCACTACAGAATAAGTTTAGTCACGATGCCCGCAGGGCGAATGGCTAATTTTCTTTAATGGCTAATATACATTCCACACAAGTGTTATTTCAGTACTTTTACTAGGATCATATAAAACAAATTATGCTTTTAAACAATTCCGGGTACGTTTTATGTTCTTATATGTATAATAATGGGACGCCAATTATAAATCTATCGTGCACATCATTCCACTATGTACTACTTTTACTGTAACATATTTTTCTCGGATACGGGACACCTTGATTATTTTCTTTATTGTTGGAAATAGAAGAAAATCATTCAAATAAAAGTTGAAGTAGATAGTCCAGGGCAATTCACTTATTGAAGAAAAAAAAATCTCATGTGGCCAGCACATTACCTTCCGTCAGTTCTATGTATTTTGTACAAATTTCATACAGAAAGTTCCTTGCTAAATATTATATTTCTTGTACTTTACCTTCCGGCAGTTGCATGTATTTTATGCAAATTCCATACAGAAAATTATTATTTTGTGACGTTTTCTATATACAGTGTAATGTATCTGCAGAAATAAAAGATTTATTATTATTATTTCTTGTAAATTACCTTAAAGCAGTTGAATGTATTTTATACAAATTACATACAGAAAGCAAAAGATCCTATATTTCCAGTAATATTATAAGACACACACTATGTCAATTTCACTTGACACTGACATCTTTCAATAAAAATTTTCTTAATGTAGTAGCTGTTTTCATAGCTATGGCTACTTTATGAAATTTAATTTCTTTATAATTTTTTAACTCTATATCCATTTAATATTAAGTATAAAATGCAGTCAAATCGTATAAAGAATAAAATATTATTTAATATTTATAATAACATTAAATGTGAAAAAATGATATTTAACATAGTTTTTTCAAGAAAAACTGTTAAAATCTTCAAATGAGGGTACTTCCGGTTGTCCAATTCTAACCAAAATCTAATCAGCTCTTCACATGGATGTAACGAAGAGAAATACGAAAGAATTATAATTTTTAGAATTGTAATATGGCAGTTATCGTAGACGAAAATTTTGTTACACACACACACACACACACACACACACACACACACACACACACACACACACACACACACACACACACACACACACACACACACACACACACACACACACACACACACACACACACACACACACACACACACATACATACATACATACATACATACATACATACATACATACATACATACATACATACACACACACACACACACACACACACATACAGACATCATCGTAAAAATAGTAAAATCGTATTCTAGGGACCCTAAAACGTGCTTATTCATCAAAAACTCACCACCGAATTTTTTGACCAAAGACAATACCTTCCTTACCTAAAGGTGACGGAAGGTAAAAAAAAATTAAATTTAAATGATATGCGTAGGTCTTGTGATGAAGGTATTTAATTTTCCGTTTAGCGTTGTAGTCTTGTTGGTAAGAAGTTAGTTTTTTACCTTCCGTCACCTTTAGGTAAGGAAGGTATTGTCTTTGGTCAAAAATTTCGATGGTGAGTTTTTAATGAATAAGCACGTTTTAAGGTCCCTAGAATACGATTTTACTATTTTTACGATGATGTCTGTATGTGTGTGTGTGTGTGTGTGTGTGTGTGTGTGTGTGTGTGTGTGTGTGTGTGTGTGTGTGTATGTAACAAAATTTTCGTCTGCGATAACTCTAATACTACAACTCCAAAAATTATAATTCTTTCGTATTCCTCTTCGTTGCATCCATATGAAGAGCTGATTAGATTTTGGTTATAATTGGTCAACCGGAAGTACCCTAATTTGAAGATTTTAACAGTTTTTCTTGAAAAAACGATGTTAAATATCATTTTTTCAGATTTAATGTTATTATAAATATTAAAGAACATTGTATTCTCTATTCGATTTCACTGCATTTTATACTTCATATTAAATTGATATAGAGTTATAAAATTATAAAGAAATTAAACTTCATATATTAGCCAGCTATGCTAGAAACAGCTTCTATTAAGAAAATTCAGATTGAAAGATGTCAGTGTCAAGCGCAATTGACATATTCGTAGTATATTTGTGTTAGGATCATTTTGCTCGAAATTATCTGTATGGAATTAGTATAAAATACATACAACTGTCGAAAGGTAATGTACATACAAGAAATTTAGAATCTTTTGCAAGGAACTTTCTGTATGGATTTTATAGAAAATACAAACGGATTTACGAAAATTCTACCGGTAGATACCGCATCTATCGACTGTGTTCAAAAGCATGAGTGGTAAAATGTTACCGTGTTCGAAAATTGGTCAATATCTACCAGATCCATCTATCGGATTCATGAAGAATCTAATCTCAAAAAAAGGTAGTGATGCAAAGCGAAGCGCGCGCGTTAAAAGTGGAAATGTGTTCAAAGTAGGGCTCTGCTCAGTTTGTTAACTACGTCAAATTTCTAACCTGTTTTAAATTTTCAGATTTTTTCGTAGGTTATGGATCTACCCTGTTTACTAGTTGCGTTCTTAAAATATCGATTCCGGTAGTTATAACCTGATAAAAACTGTTTACTGGTAACAGTTCGCCGGTAGAATTTTCGTAAATACGTCATATAACTGACGGATACAAAAGCACGTCAGCGTCATGGGGGTCACATCCGCCTCACAGAAGGTATATTTATTGTTATTAAATATTTTGTAATTACTAGTCACCTACGAGGGCAGTTGAGTTATTGGACCTAACATAGAAAGAAACAAGTGGGTAGTTATGTTACAACTTTTAATTATAAATTGTTAATTTAACTTAAATGAACACATTTTAAAGGCAAATGTAAGTGCCTAATTTCATTTATTTGAACTTGTCATGCAAAAACAATAAAAAATGTTTGTTGATTTTTTAGGTTACGTTTGTAAATCCATGCCAATTAATATTATTCAAATCATTTCTCCAACCATATAAACATGGCACTATTTTATATAAAAAAATTTGTAGAAAAGTAGTCCATTTAAGTATTGTTTATAACGTAGCAATTGTGCGAAAAGCAAATCATTTTTTGGAATAATGCAAGAACTACAAATGACATTTGTACAAATAGTTTTTTTGGCGCTTGCAAAATATAATGCCGTTTGCCTGAATATTTAGTTGCGAATCTGAGTACCCGGGTTCGTTCTCTAACGACGCCAAAACAATTTGATTATAACATAATAACAATGGCAAAAAAATAATTAATTAAAATAATTATTAATTATTACCTTAACTGTTTTTACAGCCTACCTGATATGGCTTAACCAGGTTAATTATTCATAATTTTCTCTTATTTCTTCGATAAAAATTCACTTTAATCATATCGTGGAATTTTTTAAATTTTATAATTTACAAAAACGAGTATTAAAAATTGATCGCAATAAGTGAGATATGAATACTGAAACTTTGTAATTTGGCGTAGACATAATATGTTGTACAAACAAATTGGTTTTATACGGTACCTATAGTGTTTTTAGTACATTAACTGTATGTGTATTTATTGCAGTACTCCATGTTAGGGACAATTCAAGTGATTCGGGTGTTCGACGTGGTTTGCTGCAATTGCTTTACACCATCATACCGGTAGCTTGAGTATCCAACGCCTCTGAAGATTATGAAAAACAAAGTATATCAGCTTTATACCAGAGCTGGACAGTAGTTAATACATTTATACCATAAGAGCAGTACTAGTATAAGTAGAACGCCAAACTTGGTAGGTCATTTAAGTACGTAAGGGACTGCCTGATATACTTTATTTTTAAGCACTTCATTAAATATACTTGTACTTAGTAGTAATTAAAATAGTGTATTAATAAAAAAAAATCCCTTGGGGATACTTAAATAGATATGTAACTAGTTTATAAGTACTCCACCTTTAAAATGCATAAAGATGTTTATTATGAAGATTTTTTAAAGTAATTTTTAGTAGTGATCCTGTACCTATACGATTAGAATAGTATACGTATCCATTGTTGCAATATGCCGTTAAACAAATACGGCTGTATCACGTGTCACATCGCTTATATTAAACGACATAGCTAACAATGTTGTCCAATCAAAATATGTGGCTGTGATGAAAAACACTTAGTGTCACTTATTACATTTGTTTCTGTTTGTCAAAATATGTAACTACGCTGTTTAATATAAGTGATGTGTTACATGATATAGCCGGTAATCAGCTAACAACATTTTATACAACTGACCCTTTGTGATTCATGTGTACGAAATTGTTAAAAATATTTTTCCTACAACCGTACGTGAAAAGTACTTTTCACGCACTCATTACAGTGTGTAAAGTGTGACTTTTCAAGCACTAGTGCGTGAAAAGTACTTTTCACGCACTAGTGCTTGAAAAGTAAATAAGCGTTGCTATGCAACATTAAAATTCGGTTAATTTACCTGTCAAGTATATAATTAGGTAGTAAATAATAATGAAAGTAATAAAATTTATTAAGAAATATGAATATACACTGTAAATAAAACAAATCAAATTTTTTTGTTAGTTGTAAATGTTAAAAAATATTAAATGGCAAATCTCGCAAACGAACTTTAACGATTACCATACCATACCATGTTTAAAATACATAGCAATATGCATTCTGCTGGCCACAATATAATTTCTGGGAGACATAAAACAGTGAAATTAATTTCTGGGGAATTAAAAACTGCAAAGTCTCTCAAACTAACTATTAAGGGACTTAAAAACTGACAAATTAATACTGGGGACTTAAAACTGTCAAATTAATTTTAAGCTAACATAAATCTGTCAAAGTTGTGAAACTATATGTCATGATACGAAAGTGCTCACTCACTGATTAATTTTATATTTTTATTCACATAATTAAAGCAATACATGAAAAACATTGAGCGGTTTTCAAATTCGTAACTTTATTTTTATTAGCAGTAAGTTTTGTCACCAAACAGTTGCAAGGCGTACATTTTGGACTCCATTCGCCGGTTGCACTCAAAATCAACAAAAAAAAATCTGATGTGGCCAGCACATTACCTTCCGTCAGTTATAAGAGGTATTTACGAAACTTCTACCCGAGAACTGTTACTGATAAACAGCTTTTTATAACTACCAGAATCGATATTTTAAGAACGCAAGTGGTAAACAGGGTAGATCCATAACCTATGAAAATATTTGTAACAGGTTAAAAATTTGACGTATTTAACAAATTGAGCAGAGTCCTACTTTGAACACATTTCCATCTTAGCGCGCGCGCTTCGCTTTGCATCACTACCTTTTTTTGAGATTAGATTCTTCATGAATCCGGTAGATGGATCTGGTAGATATTGAACAATTTTCGAACACGGTAAGTTTTTACCACTCGTGTTTTTAAACACAGTCGCTAGATGCGGTATCTACCGGTAGAATTTTCGTAAATCCGTATGTATTTTCTATAAAATCCATGCAGAAAGTTCCTTGAAAAAGATTTTGTTTCTTGTATATACATTACCTTCGACATTTGTATGTATTTCGAGCAAAAAGATCCTATATTTCGACTAAAATTATAACACAAAAATACTACGAATATGTCAATTGCACTTGACACTGACATCTTTCAATCAGAATTTTCTTAATATAGTTGTTTCTACCATAGCTGGCTAATTTATGAAATTTAATTTCTTTATAATTTTATAACTCTCTATCCATTTAATATGAAGTTTAAAATGCAGTCATATCGTATAGAGAATACAATGTTCTTTAATATTTATAATAACATTAAATGTGAAAAAATGACGTTTAACATCGTTTTTTTAAGAAAAACTGTTAAAATCTTCAAATGAGGGTACTTCCGGTTGACCAATTATAACCAAAATCTAATCAGCTCTTAATATGGGTGCAACGAAGAGGAATTTTTGGAATTGTAGTATTAGAGTTATCGTAGACGAAAATTTTGTTACACACACACATCCACACACACACACACACACACACACGCACACACACACACACACACACACACACACACACACACACACACACACACACATACAGACATCATCGTAAAAATAGTAAAATCGTATTCTAGGGACCTTAAAACGTGCTTATTCATTAAAAACTCACCACCGAATTTTTTGACCAGACAATACCTTCCTTACCTAAAGGTGACGGAAAGTAATTAATATCAGCATGGTGTTGAACCGACTATAAAATGAGTAAAAATATTTATTTACTTCTTCATCTATTTATACTAGTTGTAATAAAATGCTTTTTTGTATTTGTTTTCCTCGTCAATATTCTGTGTTTTCCTTGTCATTTCCTTTGATAATTTTATTAACAGGGACGATAACAAGACTGCCAGATTTTGCGTCTTATTAAATTATATATATATATATATATATATATATATATATATATATATATATATATATATATATATATATATATATATATATATATATATATATATATATATATATATATATATATATATATATATATATATATATAAGTGTTATGGTCTGATGAAGCCCAATTCTCGAGAGACGGAATAAACAATTTCTATAATTACCATTTATGGAGCATTGACCTTCCGTCACCTTTAGGTAAGGAAGGTATTGTCTGGTCAAAAAATTCGGTGTGCGTGCGTGCGTGCGTGCGTGCGTGCGTGCGTGTGTGTGTGTGTTTGTGTGTTGTGTGTGTGTGTGTGTGTGTGTGTGTGTGTGTGTGTGTGTGTGTGTGTGTGTGTGTGTGTGTGTGTGTGTGTGTGTGTGTGAGAGAGACAAAATTTCGTCTACTATAACTCTAAAACTACAATTCAGAAAATTATAATTCTTTCGTATTCTTCTTCGTTACATCCATGTGAAGAGCTGATTAGATTTTGGTTAGAATTGGTCAACCGGAAGTACCCCCATTTGAAGATTTTAACAGTTTTTCTTGAAAAAACGATGTTAAATATCATTTTTTCACATTTCATGTTACTATAAATATTAAAGAATATTTTATTCCCTATACGATTTGAATGCATTTTATATTTCATATTAAATGGATATAGACTTAAAAAATTATAAAGAAATTAATTATAACATATATTAGCACGCTATGCTATAACTGTGGAAACAGTTGCTATATTAAGAAAATTCTGATTGAAAGGTGTCAGTGTCAAGTGCAATTGACAGTATTGTATGTGTTATAATTTTACTGGAAATATAGGATTTTTTGCTTTCTGTATGGAGTTTGTATAAAATACATACAACTGCCTTAAGGTAATGTACAAGAAATATAATCTTCTGCAGGGAACTTTCTGTATGACATTTATACAAAATACTTGGAATGACGGAAGGTAATGTGCTGGTCACATCAGATTTTTTATGTGAGTATATTTAAAGTGATTACATGGTTGAATTCACAAAAAGTACTCTATCGAGTGGGCCAAAAGAATATATAGCATCCTATTTAAAAAAATTGGTGTGGCCAATTCAATACCTCCCGCCATGTACCGCCCGAGTCACAAAAAAAGATTAAGCCAATCCTTATTTTTAGATCAGCGAATTTTACTCTTATTTTAGCAGTTTATTTCTTAAAATATAGTCTAATCTAATCCAAGTAACTACCTTTTTCTAAACCGCTCAACAGGATTAAATCCTAATTTCAGAGTGGGTTCGCATTCACACACGTCCATGCCTTAGTGGTATTCGAACCCAGAGCCCCGAGAGTACTCATGACATGAGGCGCTGCTCTAACCATTGAGCCACCGGAACTATAATAAAATGAAGATTAAAGCGTTGTTAGCTAATAACTATACATTGAAACCATGGATACTGTAACATATTCACAAAATGTTGATGGACACTGACACTGGTTTATATTATTGTTTAAACTGGCTGGTGTACGTTTTTGTAAAAATATTGTAAGTTATTGTTCGGTAGTTGAAGTCTGGTTATCGATGAATAAAGTAACAAAGTTGGTGATTGAACTAAATCTTTTAATTAACGAACCCTAAATATTAAAGCCCTTAAAAAACATCACAGATACGTATCAAAAATACATTGGAAAAGAAACCTTGTTAAAGTTAACAACGTGATTAAAGCTAACAATGCTTTATGCAACTGGGCCTTAATCTTTTTTGTGACTCGGGTTGTAAATGGGGGGAGGTATAGCGTTGGCCACACCAGATTTTTTGATAATAAAATGAAGATTAAATTTTAAATAAAATAGAATTCACTAATCCCAAAATGAAAATTAGCTTGAACTTTTTTGCGAATCGTTAATTTTTATTAAGCTAAATACATACCTACATATTTACATATGCTGGAAACTGTGTTAATTTCCTTTCCTATTGTTCTATTTACTTTTTACCTTCCGTCACCTTTAGGTAAGGAAGGTATTGTCTTTGGTCAAAAATTTCGATGGTGAGTTTTTAATGAATAAGCACGTTTTAAGGTCCCTAGAATACGATTTTACTATTTTTACGATGATGTCTGTATGTGTGTGTGTGTGTGTGTGTGTGTGTGTGTGTGTGTGTGTGTGTGTGTATGTAACAAAATTTTCGTCTGCGATAACTCTAATACTACAACTCCAAAAATTATAATTCTTGGTCAATATCTACCAGATCCATCTATCGGATTCATGAAGAATCTAATCTCAAAAAAAGGTAGTGATGCAAAGCGAAGCGCGCGCGTTAAAAGTGGAAATGTGTTCAAAGTAGGGCTCTGCTCAGTTTGTTAACTACGTCAAATTTCTAACCTGTTTTAAATTTTCAGATTTTTTCGTAGGTTATGGATCTACCCTGTTTACTAGTTGCGTTCTTAAAATATCGATTCCGGTAGTTATAACCTGATAAAAACTGTTTACTGGTAACAGTTCGCCGGTAGAATTTTCGTAAATACGTCATATAACTGACGGATACAAAAGCACGTCAGCGTCATGGGGGTCACATCCGCCTCACAGAAGGTATATTTATTGTTATTAAATATTTTGTAATTACTAGTCACCTACGAGGGCAGTTGAGTTATTGGACCTAACATAGAAAGAAACAAGTGGGTAGTTATGTTACAACTTTTAATTATAAATTGTTAATTTAACTTAAATGAACACATTTTAAAGGCAAATGTAAGTGCCTAATTTCATTTATTTGAACTTGTCATGCAAAAACAATAAAAAATGTTTGTTGATTTTTTAGGTTACGTTTGTAAATCCATGCCAATTAATATTATTCAAATCATTTCTCCAACCATATAAACATGGCACTATTTTATATAAAAAAATTTGTAGAAAAGTAGTCCATTTAAGTATTGTTTATAACGTAGCAATTGTGCGAAAAGCAAATCATTTTTTGGAATAATGCAAGAACTACAAATGACATTTGTACAAATAGTTTTTTTGGCGCTTGCAAAATATAATGCCGTTTGCCTGAATATTTAGTTGCGAATCTGAGTACCCGGGTTCGTTCTCTAACGACGCCAAAACAATTTGATTATAACATAATAACAATGGCAAAAAAATAATTAATTAAAATAATTATTAATTATTACCTTAACTGTTTTTACAGCCTACCTGATATGGCTTAACCAGGTTAATTATTCATAATTTTCTCTTATTTCTTCGATAAAAATTCACTTTAATCATATCGTGGAATTTTTTAAATTTTATAATTTACAAAAACGAGTATTAAAAATTGATCGCAATAAGTGAGATATGAATACTGAAACTTTGTAATTTCGCGTAGACATAATATGTTGTACAAACAAATTGGTTTTATACGGTACCTATAGTGTTTTTAGTACATTAACTGTATGTGTATTTATTGCAGTACTCCATGTTAGGGACAATTCAAGTGATTCGGGTGTTCGACGTGGTTTGCTGCAATTGCTTTACACCATCATACCGGTAGCTAGAGTATCCAACGCCTCTGAAGATTATGAAAAACAAAGTATATCAGCTTTATACCAGAGCTGGACAGTAGTTAATACATTTATACCATAAGAGCAGTACTAGTATAAGTAGAACGCCAAACTTGGTAGGTCATTTAAGTACGTAAGGGACTGCCTGATATACTTTATTTTTAAGCACTTCATTAAATATACTTGTACTTAGTAGTAATTAAAATAGTGTATTAATAAAAAAAAATCCCTTGGGGATACTTAAATAGATATGTAACTAGTTTATAAGTACTCCACCTTTAAAATGCATAAAGATGTTTATTATGAAGATTTTTTAAAGTAATTTTTAGTAGTGATCCTGTACCTATACGATTAGAATAGTATACGTATCCATTGTTGCAATATGCCGTTAAACAAATACGGCTGTATCACGTGTCACATCGCTTATATTAAACGACATAGCTAACAATGTTGTCCAATCAAAATATGTGGCTGTGATGAAAAACACTTAGTGTCACTTATTACATTTGTTTCTGTTTGTCAAAATATGTAACTACGCTGTTTAATATAAGTGATGTGTTACATGATATAGCCGGTAATCAGCTAACAACATTTTATACAACTGACCCTTTGTGATTCATGTGTACGAAATTGTTAAAAATATTTTTCCTACAACCGTACGTGAAAAGTACTTTTCACGCACTCATTACAGTGTGTAAAGTGTGACTTTTCAAGCACTAGTGCGTGAAAAGTACTTTTCACGCACTAGTGCTTGAAAAGTAAATAAGCGTTGCTATGCAACATTAAAATTCGGTTAATTTACCTGTCAAGTATATAATTAGGTAGTAAATAATAATGAAAGTAATAAAATTTATTAAGAAATATGAATATACACTGTAAATAAAACAAATCAAATTTTTTTGTTAGTTGTAAATGTTAAAAAATATTAAATGGCAAATCTCGCAAACGAACTTTAACGATTACCATACCATACCATGTTTAAAATACATAGCAATATGCATTCTGCTGGCCACAATATAATTTCTGGGAGACATAAAACAGTGAAATTAATTTCTGGGGAATTAAAAACTGCAAAGTCTCTCAAACTAACTATTAAGGGACTTAAAAACTGACAAATTAATACTGGGGACTTAAAACTGTCAAATTAATTTTAAGCTAACATAAATCTGTCAAAGTTGTGAAACTATATGTCATGATACGAAAGTGCTCACTCACTGATTAATTTTATATTTTTATTCACATAATTAAAGCAATACATGAAAAACATTGAGCGGTTTTCAAATTCGTAACTTTATTTTTATTAGCAGTAAGTTTTGTCACCAAACAGTTGCAAGGCGTACATTTTGGACTCCATTCGCCGGTTGCACTCAAAATCAACAAAAAAAAATCTGATGTGGCCAGCACATTACCTTCCGTCAGTTATAAGAGGTATTTACGAAACTTCTACCCGAGAACTGTTACTGATAAACAGCTTTTTATAACTACCAGAATCGATATTTTAAGAACGCAAGTGGTAAACAGGGTAGATCCATAACCTATGAAAATATTTGTAACAGGTTAAAAATTTGACGTATTTAACAAATTGAGCAGAGTCCTACTTTGAACACATTTCCATCTTAGCGCGCGCGCTTCGCTTTGCATCACTACCTTTTTTTGAGATTAGATTCTTCATGAATCCGGTAGATGGATCTGGTAGATATTGAACAATTTTCGAACACGGTAAGTTTTTACCACTCGTGTTTTTAAACACAGTCGCTAGATGCGGTATCTACCGGTAGAATTTTCGTAAATCCGTATGTATTTTCTATAAAATCCATGCAGAAAGTTCCTTGAAAAAGATTTTGTTTCTTGTATATACATTACCTTCGACATTTGTATGTATTTCGAGCAAAAAGATCCTATATTTCGACTAAAATTATAACACAAAAATACTACGAATATGTCAATTGCACTTGACACTGACATCTTTCAATCAGAATTTTCTTAATATAGTTGTTTCTACCATAGCTGGCTAATTTATGAAATTTAATTTCTTTATAATTTTATAACTCTCTATCCATTTAATATGAAGTTTAAAATGCAGTCATATCGTATAGAGAATACAATGTTCTTTAATATTTATAATAACATTAAATGTGAAAAAATGACGTTTAACATCGTTTTTTTAAGAAAAACTGTTAAAATCTTCAAATGAGGGTACTTCCGGTTGACCAATTATAACCAAAATCTAATCAGCTCTTAATATGGGTGCAACGAAGAGGAATTTTTGGAATTGTAGTATTAGAGTTATCGTAGACGAAAATTTTGTTACACACACACATCCACACACACACACACACACACACACACGCACACACACACACACACACACACACACACACACACATACAGACATCATCGTAAAAATAGTAAAATCGTATTCTAGGGACCTTAAAACGTGCTTATTCATTAAAAACTCACCACCGAATTTTTTGACCAGACAATACCTTCCTTACCTAAAGGTGACGGAAAGTAATTAATATCAGCATGGTGTTGAACCGACTATAAAATGAGTAAAAATATTTATTTACTTCTTCATCTATTTATACTAGTTGTAATAAAATGCTTTTTTGTATTTGTTTTCCTCGTCAATATTCTGTGTTTTCCTTGTCATTTCCTTTGATAATTTTATTAACAGGGACGATAACAAGACTGCCAGATTTTGCGTCTTATTAAATTATATATATATATATATATATATATATATATATATATATATATATATATATATATATATATATATATATATATATATATATATATATATATATATAAGTGTTATGGTCTGATGAAGCCCAATTCTCGAGAGACGGAATAAACAATTTCTATAATTACCATTTATGGAGCATTGACCTTCCGTCACCTTTAGGTAAGGAAGGTATTGTCTGGTCAAAAAATTCGGTGTGCGTGCGTGCGTGCGTGCGTGCGTGCGTGCGTGTGTGTGTGTGTTTGTGTGTTTGTGTGTGTGTGTGTGTGTGTGTGTGTGTGTGTGTGTGTGTGTGTGTGTGTGTGTGTGTGTGTGTGTGTGTGTGTGTGTGAGAGAGACAAAATTTCGTCTACTATAACTCTAAAACTACAATTCAGAAAATTATAATTCTTTCGTATTCTTCTTCGTTACATCCATGTGAAGAGCTGATTAGATTTTGGTTAGAATTGGTCAACCGGAAGTACCCCCATTTGAAGATTTTAACAGTTTTTCTTGAAAAAACGATGTTAAATATCATTTTTTCACATTTCATGTTACTATAAATATTAAAGAATATTTTATTCCCTATACGATTTGAATGCATTTTATATTTCATATTAAATGGATATAGACTTAAAAAATTATAAAGAAATTAATTATAACATATATTAGCACGCTATGCTATAACTGTGGAAACAGTTGCTATATTAAGAAAATTCTGATTGAAAGGTGTCAGTGTCAAGTGCAATTGACAGTATTGTATGTGTTATAATTTTACTGGAAATATAGGATTTTTTGCTTTCTGTATGGAGTTTGTATAAAATACATACAACTGCCTTAAGGTAATGTACAAGAAATATAATCTTCTGCAGGGAACTTTCTGTATGACATTTATACAAAATACTTGGAATGACGGAAGGTAATGTGCTGGTCACATCAGATTTTTTATGTGAGTATATTTAAAGTGATTACATGGTTGAATTCACAAAAAGTACTCTATCGAGTGGGCCAAAAGAATATATAGCATCCTATTTAAAAAAATTGGTGTGGCCAATTCAATACCTCCCGCCATGTACCGCCCGAGTCACAAAAAAAGATTAAGCCAATCCTTATTTTTAGATCAGCGAATTTTACTCTTATTTTAGCAGTTTATTTCTTAAAATATAGTCTAATCTAATCCAAGTAACTACCTTTTTCTAAACCGCTCAACAGGATTAAATCCTAATTTCAGAGTGGGTTCGCATTCACACACGTCCATGCCTTAGTGGTATTCGAACCCAGAGCCCCGAGAGTACTCATGACATGAGGCGCTGCTCTAACCATTGAGCCACCGGAACTATAATAAAATGAAGATTAAAGCGTTGTTAGCTAATAACTATACATTGAAACCATGGATACTGTAACATATTCACAAAATGTTGATGGACACTGACACTGGTTTATATTATTGTTTAAACTGGCTGGTGTACGTTTTTGTAAAAATATTGTAAGTTATTGTTCGGTAGTTGAAGTCTGGTTATCGATGAATAAAGTAACAAAGTTGGTGATTGAACTAAATCTTTTAATTAACGAACCCTAAATATTAAAGCCCTTAAAAAACATCACAGATACGTATCAAAAATACATTGGAAAAGAAACCTTGTTAAAGTTAACAACGTGATTAAAGCTAACAATGCTTTATGCAACTGGGCCTTAATCTTTTTTGTGACTCGGGTTGTAAATGGGGGGAGGTATAGCGTTGGCCACACCAGATTTTTTGATAATAAAATGAAGATTAAATTTTAAATAAAATAGAATTCACTAATCCCAAAATGAAAATTAGCTTGAACTTTTTTGCGAATCGTTAATTTTTATTAAGCTAAATACATACCTACATATTTACATATGCTGGAAACTGTGTTAATTTCCTTTCCTATTGTTCTATTTACTTTTTACCTTCCGTCACCTTTAGGTAAGGAAGGTATTGTCTTTGGTCAAAAATTTCGATGGTGAGTTTTTAATGAATAAGCACGTTTTAAGGTCCCTAGAATACGATTTTACTATTTTTACGATGATGTCTGTATGTGTGTGTGTGTGTGTGTGTGTGTGTGTGTGTGTGTGTGTGTGTATGTAACAAAATTTTCGTCTGCGATAACTCTAATACTACAACTCCAAAAATTATAATTCTTTCGTATTCCTCTTCGTTGCATCCATATGAAGAGCTGATTAGATTTTGGTTATAATTGGTCAACCGGAAGTACCCTAATTTGAAGATTTTAACAGTTTTTCTTGAAAAAACGATGTTAAATATCATTTTTTCAGATTTAATGTTATTATAAATATTAAAGAACATTGTATTCTCTATTCGATTTCACTGCATTTTATACTTCATATTAAATTGATATAGAGTTATAAAATTATAAAGAAATTAAACTTCATATATTAGCCAGCTATGCTAGAAACAGCTTCTATTAAGAAAATTCAGATTGAAAGATGTCAGTGTCAAGCGCAATTGACATATTCGTAGTATATTTGTGTTAGGATCATTTTGCTCGAAATTATCTGTATGGAATTAGTATAAAATACATACAACTGTCGAAAGGTAATGTACATACAAGAAATTTAGAATCTTTTGCAAGGAACTTTCTGTATGGATTTTATAGAAAATACAAACGGATTTACGAAAATTCTACCGGTAGATACCGCATCTATCGACTGTGTTCAAAAGCATGAGTGGTAAAATGTTACCGTGTTCGAAAATTGGTCAATATCTACCAGATCCATCTATCGGATTCATGAAGAATCTAATCTCAAAAAAAGGTAGTGATGCAAAGCGAAGCGCGCGCGTTAAAAGTGGAAATGTGTTCAAAGTAGGGCTCTGCTCAGTTTGTTAACTACGTCAAATTTCTAACCTGTTTTAAATTTTCAGATTTTTTCGTAGGTTATGGATCTACCCTGTTTACTAGTTGCGTTCTTAAAATATCGATTCCGGTAGTTATAACCTGATAAAAACTGTTTACTGGTAACAGTTCGCCGGTAGAATTTTCGTAAATACGTCATATAACTGACGGATACAAAAGCACGTCAGCGTCATGGGGGTCACATCCGCCTCACAGAAGGTATATTTATTGTTATTAAATATTTTGTAATTACTAGTCACCTACGAGGGCAGTTGAGTTATTGGACCTAACATAGAAAGAAACAAGTGGGTAGTTATGTTACAACTTTTAATTATAAATTGTTAATTTAACTTAAATGAACACATTTTAAAGGCAAATGTAAGTGCCTAATTTCATTTATTTGAACTTGTCATGCAAAAACAATAAAAAATGTTTGTTGATTTTTTAGGTTACGTTTGTAAATCCATGCCAATTAATATTATTCAAATCATTTCTCCAACCATATAAACATGGCACTATTTTATATAAAAAAATTTGTAGAAAAGTAGTCCATTTAAGTATTGTTTATAACGTAGCAATTGTGCGAAAAGCAAATCATTTTTTGGAATAATGCAAGAACTACAAATGACATTTGTACAAATAGTTTTTTTGGCGCTTGCAAAATATAATGCCGTTTGCCTGAATATTTAGTTGCGAATCTGAGTACCCGGGTTCGTTCTCTAACGACGCCAAAACAATTTGATTATAACATAATAACAATGGCAAAAAAATAATTAATTAAAATAATTATTAATTATTACCTTAACTGTTTTTACAGCCTACCTGATATGGCTTAACCAGGTTAATTATTCATAATTTTCTCTTATTTCTTCGATAAAAATTCACTTTAATCATATCGTGGAATTTTTTAAATTTTATAATTTACAAAAACGAGTATTAAAAATTGATCGCAATAAGTGAGATATGAATACTGAAACTTTGTAATTTGGCGTAGACATAATATGTTGTACAAACAAATTGGTTTTATACGGTACCTATAGTGTTTTTAGTACATTAACTGTATGTGTATTTATTGCAGTACTCCATGTTAGGGACAATTCAAGTGATTCGGGTGTTCGACGTGGTTTGCTGCAATTGCTTTACACCATCATACCGGTAGCTTGAGTATCCAACGCCTCTGAAGATTATGAAAAACAAAGTATATCAGCTTTATACCAGAGCTGGACAGTAGTTAATACATTTATACCATAAGAGCAGTACTAGTATAAGTAGAACGCCAAACTTGGTAGGTCATTTAAGTACGTAAGGGACTGCCTGATATACTTTATTTTTAAGCACTTCATTAAATATACTTGTACTTAGTAGTAATTAAAATAGTGTATTAATAAAAAAAAATCCCTTGGGGATACTTAAATAGATATGTAACTAGTTTATAAGTACTCCACCTTTAAAATGCATAAAGATGTTTATTATGAAGATTTTTTAAAGTAATTTTTAGTAGTGATCCTGTACCTATACGATTAGAATAGTATACGTATCCATTGTTGCAATATGCCGTTAAACAAATACGGCTGTATCACGTGTCACATCGCTTATATTAAACGACATAGCTAACAATGTTGTCCAATCAAAATATGTGGCTGTGATGAAAAACACTTAGTGTCACTTATTACATTTGTTTCTGTTTGTCAAAATATGTAACTACGCTGTTTAATATAAGTGATGTGTTACATGATATAGCCGGTAATCAGCTAACAACATTTTATACAACTGACCCTTTGTGATTCATGTGTACGAAATTGTTAAAAATATTTTTCCTACAACCGTACGTGAAAAGTACTTTTCACGCACTCATTACAGTGTGTAAAGTGTGACTTTTCAAGCACTAGTGCGTGAAAAGTACTTTTCACGCACTAGTGCTTGAAAAGTAAATAAGCGTTGCTATGCAACATTAAAATTCGGTTAATTTACCTGTCAAGTATATAATTAGGTAGTAAATAATAATGAAAGTAATAAAATTTATTAAGAAATATGAATATACACTGTAAATAAAACAAATCAAATTTTTTTGTTAGTTGTAAATGTTAAAAAATATTAAATGGCAAATCTCGCAAACGAACTTTAACGATTACCATACCATACCATGTTTAAAATACATAGCAATATGCATTCTGCTGGCCACAATATAATTTCTGGGAGACATAAAACAGTGAAATTAATTTCTGGGGAATTAAAAACTGCAAAGTCTCTCAAACTAACTATTAAGGGACTTAAAAACTGACAAATTAATACTGGGGACTTAAAACTGTCAAATTAATTTTAAGCTAACATAAATCTGTCAAAGTTGTGAAACTATATGTCATGATACGAAAGTGCTCACTCACTGATTAATTTTATATTTTTATTCACATAATTAAAGCAATACATGAAAAACATTGAGCGGTTTTCAAATTCGTAACTTTATTTTTATTAGCAGTAAGTTTTGTCACCAAACAGTTGCAAGGCGTACATTTTGGACTCCATTCGCCGGTTGCACTCAAAATCAACAAAAAAAAATCTGATGTGGCCAGCACATTACCTTCCGTCAGTTATAAGAGGTATTTACGAAACTTCTACCCGAGAACTGTTACTGATAAACAGCTTTTTATAACTACCAGAATCGATATTTTAAGAACGCAAGTGGTAAACAGGGTAGATCCATAACCTATGAAAATATTTGTAACAGGTTAAAAATTTGACGTATTTAACAAATTGAGCAGAGTCCTACTTTGAACACATTTCCATCTTAGCGCGCGCGCTTCGCTTTGCATCACTACCTTTTTTTGAGATTAGATTCTTCATGAATCCGGTAGATGGATCTGGTAGATATTGAACAATTTTCGAACACGGTAAGTTTTTACCACTCGTGTTTTTAAACACAGTCGCTAGATGCGGTATCTACCGGTAGAATTTTCGTAAATCCGTATGTATTTTCTATAAAATCCATGCAGAAAGTTCCTTGAAAAAGATTTTGTTTCTTGTATATACATTACCTTCGACATTTGTATGTATTTCGAGCAAAAAGATCCTATATTTCGACTAAAATTATAACACAAAAATACTACGAATATGTCAATTGCACTTGACACTGACATCTTTCAATCAGAATTTTCTTAATATAGTTGTTTCTACCATAGCTGGCTAATTTATGAAATTTAATTTCTTTATAATTTTATAACTCTCTATCCATTTAATATGAAGTTTAAAATGCAGTCATATCGTATAGAGAATACAATGTTCTTTAATATTTATAATAACATTAAATGTGAAAAAATGACGTTTAACATCGTTTTTTTAAGAAAAACTGTTAAAATCTTCAAATGAGGGTACTTCCGGTTGACCAATTATAACCAAAATCTAATCAGCTCTTAATATGGGTGCAACGAAGAGGAATTTTTGGAATTGTAGTATTAGAGTTATCGTAGACGAAAATTTTGTTACACACACACATCCACACACACACACACACACACACACACACGCACACACACACACACACACACACACACACACACACACACACACACACACACATACAGACATCATCGTAAAAATAGTAAAATCGTATTCTAGGGACCTTAAAACGTGCTTATTCATTAAAAACTCACCACCGAATTTTTTGACCAGACAATACCTTCCTTACCTAAAGGTGACGGAAAGTAATTAATATCAGCATGGTGTTGAACCGACTATAAAATGAGTAAAAATATTTATTTACTTCTTCATCTATTTATACTAGTTGTAATAAAATGCTTTTTTGTATTTGTTTTCCTCGTCAATATTCTGTGTTTTCCTTGTCATTTCCTTTGATAATTTTATTAACAGGGACGATAACAAGACTGCCAGATTTTGCGTCTTATTAAATTATATATATATATATATATATATATATATATATATATATATATATATATATATATATATATATATATATATATATATATATATATATATATATATATATATATATATATATATATATATATATATATATATAAGTGTTATGGTCTGATGAAGCCCAATTCTCGAGAGACGGAATAAACAATTTCTATAATTACCATTTATGGAGCATTGACCTTCCGTCACCTTTAGGTAAGGAAGGTATTGTCTGGTCAAAAAATTCGGTGTGCGTGCGTGCGTGCGTGCGTGCGTGCGTTCGTGTGTGTGTGTGTGTTTGTGTGTTTGTGTGTGTGTGTGTGTGTGTGTGTGTGTGTGTGTGTGTGTGTGTGTGTGTGTGTGAGAGAGAGACAAAATTTCGTCTACTATAACTCTAAAACTACAATTCAGAAAATTATAATTCTTTCGTATTCTTCTTCGTTACATCCATGTGAAGAGCTGATTAGATTTTGGTTAGAATTGGTCAACCGGAAGTACCCCCATTTGAAGATTTTAACAGTTTTTCTTGAAAAAACGATGTTAAATATCATTTTTTCACATTTCATGTTACTATAAATATTAAAGAATATTTTATTCCCTATACGATTTGAATGCATTTTATATTTCATATTAAATGGATATAGACTTAAAAAATTATAAAGAAATTAATTATAACATATATTAGCACGCTATGCTATAACTGTGGAAACAGTTGCTATATTAAGAAAATTCTGATTGAAAGGTGTCAGTGTCAAGTGCAATTGACAGTATTGTATGTGTTATAATTTTACTGGAAATATAGGATTTTTTGCTTTCTGTATGGAGTTTGTATAAAATACATACAACTGCCTTAAGGTAATGTACAAGAAATATAATCTTCTGCAGGGAACTTTCTGTATGACATTTATACAAAATACTTGGAATGACGGAAGGTAATGTGCTGGTCACATCAGATTTTTTCTTTTTAAAACGTTACTATTATTAATTTGAAATGATTAGTTCTTTAACAGTGACATTTATCTGTCAGTTACATACATTGGAATAACTGTGTAAGGAGTTTTGTTCGTTTAAAGCGTAGGCTCTGAAATTTAAATTGTAGGTAATTTTATAACTATATCCATAATATATGTAGAAAAAGTATTAATGCGAATCTGTAGAAAATTTAATAATCTTTAATTTTTATAACAACGTTAATTTCGAAAAAATAACATTTAAAGGTATTTTTCGAAGAAAAAACTATTTTGAGCTTCCAGTAAAGTGCCATTTCCTGTTATCCGATTTACACCAAAATCTAAGGGCTCTTTCTATAATAGAAAAAGTTCGAAGTACAAGGTTTCAAAATTTTCTGAATAATAGTATTTGACTTAGAGTGGAGGATCCACACATACACACAGACATCATTGTGAAAATGTTAAAATTGGATTCTAGGGGCCTTAAAACGTGTTCATTTACCAAAATCTTATAGTTTGAGAACCACTGGTTAAAAGATTTTTATTTTCAATGTGAATATGCCCCCTTCATCTACAAGTTTTATTTAAATGTTTTCTTTTATTTTTGATAATAAAGAAAATAATCGCGAGATGTCCCGTATGCGAGAAACACCCTACACACCTCTTGGGCAGTAGTTGCGAGCTTGGAAAGTATTAATTTTTAACAAGTATATTACATTACCCTTCAGAAGTACCGCCAATCCCGTCAATAAATTGGAAGGATCTCGAACATTTAGAAAAGTAACAACGAAAAACTTCCTCAAAGAATGAATTTAATATTATAAAAAATCTATTTGTAAAGAATTAGAATTTTTTGTTTGTATAAGAAATGTTAAATACCTACAATACTTATGTAATATAAAATAGAGATGGCGAGAGGTATTGTGCTGGCCTGCTGGCCACAATAGATTTTTAACCAAGGATATGAAAGTAAACTGTATAGAATTTTAATAAAAATCTATTTACTTCTGTAGTAATAAAAATTATTTCCTACACAAACCTAATTTGAACACTAAAATACATGTTAGTAGGCATTTTTAATGATTAACAGTTATTACTAATATTTTTATGTATTTCAGATTTTTAAATACAATACAAATACAGTCGAGCCAAAAAAAAAGTACCACATTATTTCAAACCTTTAGTCTAGCGGCGATTTCATTTGAGCGTTTCAAGATTTTCTCGTTGAAAGCTATTTTCCGTTTGCTTCTTACTCGGGCAAAAAAAACACTGAGCAACAAGTACTCATTAAATGCAATTTTTAATTTTAAATATTTTTGTATTCGCACTTTTGATCTAGAGAAGCAACAATCTCAATATTAAAAAGTAAACATTGTATTCCCTGTTACTTATTTTAATTGTACACCCGGTAAACCCGTTCTTGTGTTACAATGACATTTTTTGTATCTTTTACTTTTCTTAAAGAATATGAGTTTGTAGTGTGGTACATCATTTTTTTGGCTCACTCTATACAATACAAGAAGATAAGCTTGACCGTTTCTCGTTCAAACTTGATGGAATGTATACCATAAGGGTGTACTATGAGGGTAATTCTTCAGCAACCCCTTTAGATTTTAGTGGTAGTTTTTTAGCAACCCTTTAGGGGGTGTTTTTAGGTTATGGGTAGTTATTTAGTAACCTCTGTAACCTCTTAGGCTAGTTCTTGTGTGTACCCTATAGATTTGAAGGGGTAGGTATTAAAATGTATTGTTTTACCAGGTATATTTTTATTGTTTTTACATATAGGTTTATATTTGTACAGGTAAGTTGTGTATTTGCATTACCTATGTGATAACGGTGATTATTTTTGGACCCGTCTGTAGCAATGGATGCAGCCATTTTGGAATTAGCTACGGCCATAGCGTCCGCTGGTCGACAACCGCTTGCGGGCGTCTATCTGCTGACAACTGTGATGGGTTCAACAGACCATTTTTAAAATCTTAATGGCTACGTGTTCTGTTAAGAAGTATACATAATATGATGTGGATAGAGCTGTGTGAAACGAATGTTTGCTGATAAAATTTATTTTTAGATATTAATTTAGCCTTATAACCGTGAACTTATTTGGATTGACGTATTTTGTTTTTGATAAATATTTTAACACGTCTTGCGACAGTGAATTCTAACAATAAGTTTGTTAGCTAATAAATTTAACTTCAAACTTGGTTGCTAATAAAAATGATTATAACTCTTATAAATTTTTAATAAAAAGTAGTAAAGAGGATTGTATAAAAATTTAATTTATATAATTGAGAAACATGCATCTATTGCATACATATATGTCAACAAATTTCCGAGGAAGATTTAAGTGATATATTAAATATAAAAGATATATGTATAGAAAATATGTGAAAAAAACTTTCTATAAAATTTAAGCTGCACCCAAATGTTATATTAAAATTACGTTGTGTGGAACATTATAATTTACCAATACATAAAACTCATATTGAAGTGTGAAGTTAGCAACGATTTTTTAGCGACGGAAACGATTCTGATCACTATTTCATGAGAACGCATACACGTTAATATAATGGAATTTTCGATATTTATACTTGGCGAATGTCATAGCAATATAAATTGGGCAATTGATTTATACCGAGAGCGGTATCCTAATTTGAGAACTCCACGTCGAAAAACAATGAATTTATTAATTATGTATAATTATGCATCATTTAGTCTGTCACTAAATTTTAATAGCCTCCTTGTAATTAGTGTAATGTTTAAAATAAATATTAATAAAAAAGTATCAAAATTTTGAATTAAATTATGGTTTTTTCCACTATGTACTACTATTTTTTATGAACGTAAATAACTTCTTAATTTATAATTTTAGACCCCTTATTACTTAATACTTTCTTAAAGGGTATCTAATTTACTATCAAAATAAATAAATAAATATATATAAGGTGTTTCATTAAGAAATATAAAGTTACATATTGTTACGCTTAAACGGAGCTCCCTGTATACAAATGCATATGGTACGTACATAGACAATAATATATCATATAAATTATATTTGAAGAGTTTTTCTATTTGACTTAAAATAAAAGAGTTATAAAGAGAGGACAGACCGATGAATCAGCCTGTATATATACAGGATGTTTCCTTTAAAACAACCAGCGCATTTTTGGGCGAAATAATAACTTTAGAAAAAAATTTATATATAAGAAATGATCAAGAATAAGGGGCTAATTTATTAATAATAACAAACCGAAAATTCGACCAGTGGTTGTCAAACGGCAGAACAAAATTATATTTTTTTAAATGGTATCCTATATAATTTTTAGCCCTTTAGATAGAGAATTTTTTTCTGATTTCTACGATATAAATATTTAAATAATAAATTAAATAAATAATTATTTCGAGAAAAATGGTATTAAAAATAATCATATAATATTACAGTAGGCTATGCAATACACAGGTCTTGATACGTCTGTTGCTTACTTACGCTAGTAGTAAACCCATTTTTTATTACATTATTTTTAGTTTTTAATACCATTTTTCTCGAAATAATTGTTATACAACCCTATGCTATATTTACATCGTTGAAATCAGAAAATAATATAAGGGCTAAAAAATGATAGGGTGCCATTTAAAAAATATAATTTTGTTCAACCGTTTGAGAACCACTAATTAAATATTAGGTTTGTTACTATTGATACATTATCCCTTTATTCTTGATCATTTTTGGTATAAAACATTTTCCTCTAAAGTTGTTAGTTCGCCTAAAATAGTTGTTTTAAAGGAAACACCCAGTATATCTGGCAATCTCGTTATCGTCACTGATAATAAAATTATCAAAGGAAATGACAAGGAAAACATATACAATATTGACGAGGAAAACAAATACAAAAAAGCATTTTATTACAACTAGTATAAATAGATGAAGAAGTAAGTAAATATTTTTACTTATCATTTTATAGTCGGTTCAACACTATGCTGATATTAATTTTTTGTTGATATTGAGTGCAACCGCCGAATAAAGTCCAAAATGTACGCCTTGTGACTGTTCGGTGACAGAATTTACTGCTAATAACCATAAATTTACGAATTTGAAAACCGTTTTGGGATAAATAGTATGACATCAGTGCCATCAGATTTTCCTACAGAGATACAGTTTATTAATATTAATGGTAAGTCACTTTCAATAATATCATCCACGACGTCTTACCGCCCGCCACCTAATAGTAAAGGGGGTATTCCTTTTTGTTTTATTATTTTACATCCCATTACCATAGCTATAATAAAGAGGATTATATATTTTCAAGTATTGCTTTAAGTATGTGACTAAAAAATATAAAATTAATCAGTGAGTGAACACTTTCGAATCATTACTTATAGTTTCACAGCTTTGACAGATTTATGTTAGCTTAAAATTAATTTGACAGTTTTAAGTCCCTAGTATTAATTTGGCAGTTTTTAGGGCATTAATTTGTCTCATTAATATCAACAGTTTTTAAGTCAGCTAAAAATAATTTGACCATTTTGAACACTTCCAGTAATTTTTTTGACATCTTTGGTAGTTTTTAAATCACCGGCAGTTAATTTGTCAGTTTTTAAGTCCCTTAATAGTTAGTTTGAGAGACTTGGCACTTGGCAGTTTTTAATTCCCCAGAAATTAATTTGACTGTTTTATGTCTCCCAGAAATTATATTGTGGCCAGCAGAATGCATATTGCTATTTTAAACATGGTATTGGCGGGAGGTCATGTGCTGGCTACATCCGATTTTTTGTTCATATTATTAAATTCAAAATTATATGACAATAAAAATTTTAACAATCGTTAAAGTTCGTTTGCGATATTTGACATTTAATATTTTTTGACATTTACGACCTACAAAAAAAAATTGTACAGCACTCGATTGAGCTATTAATAAACTCTTTTGAGTGTTGTAATAGCTTAGACGCAAAATAGGAAAAATATTTTTAACAATTTCGTACACATTAATCACAAAGGGTCAGTTGTATAAAATGTTGTTAGCTGATAACTGGCTATATCATGTAACACATCACTTATATTAAACAGCGTAGTTACATATTTTGACAAATAGAAACAAATGTAACAAGTGACACTAAGTGTTTTTCATCACAGCCACATATTTTGATTGGATATTAGCTATGTCGTTTAATATAAGCGATGTGACACGTGATACAGCCGTATGTGTTTAACTGCATTTTGCAACAATGGATTCGTATACTATTCTAATAGTATAGGTACAGGGTCACTACTAAAAATTACTTTAAAAAATCTTCATAATAAACATCTTTATGCATTTTAAAGGTGAAATACTTATAAACTAGTTACATATATATTTAAGTATCCCAAGGAACTTTTTTTTATTGATACACCATTTTAATTACGACTAAGTACAAGTATATTTGATGAAGTGCTTAAAAATAAAGTATTTCAGGCAGTCCCTTACGTACTTAAATGACCTACCAAGTTTGGCGTTCTACTTATACTGCTACTGCTCTTATGGTATAAATGTATTAAGTACTGTCCAGCTCTGGTATAAACCTGATATACTTTGTTTTTCATAATCTTCAGAGGCGTTGGATACTCAAGCTACCGGTATGATGGTGTAAAGCAATTGTAGCACACCACGTCGAACACCCGAATCACCAGAATTGTCCTTAACATGGAGTACTGCAATAAATACACATACAGTTAATGTACTAAAAACACTATAGGTATCGTATAAAACCAATTTGTTTCTACGACATATTATGTCGCCTTACGTCAAATTACAAAGTTTCAGTGTTCATATCTCACTTATTGCGATGAATTTTTAAAACTCGTTTTTGTTCATTATAAAATTTAAAAAATTCGACGATATGATTGAAGTGAATTTTTATCGAAGAAGTAAGAGAAAATTATGAATAATTAACCTGGTTAAGCCATATCAGGTAGGCTGTAGAAACAGTTAAGGTAATAATTGTTTACCGTAACAAATTTATTCCTTGTCAATAATTTTTTTGTCATTGTTATTATGTTATGATCAAATTGTTTTGACGTTGTTCGAGAACAAACCCGGGTACCCAGATTCGCAACCAAATATTCAGGCAAACGGCACTATATTTTGTAAACGCCAAAAAAACTATTTGTACAAATGTCAATTATAGTTCTTGCACTTTTCCAAAAAAATGATTTGCTTTTCGTACAGTTGCTACGTTATAAACAATACTTAAATGGTCTACTTTTCTACAAGAAAATTTATATAAAATAGTGTCATGTTTATACGGTTGGAGAAACGATTTGAATAATATCAACTGGCATGGATTTACAAACATAACCTAAAAAATAAGCAAACATTTTTTATTGTTTTTGCATGGCAAGTTCAAATAAATGTAATTAGGCACTTACATTTACCTTTAAAATGTGTTCATTTAAGTTACAATTAACAATTTAGAATTAAAAGTTGTAACATTTTACTAACTTTTGTGTTGAAAATACTTATAAATTTAATGACCCGTTGTTTCTTTCTATGTTAGGTCCAATAATTCAACTGCCCTCGTAGATGACTATTAATTACAAAATATTTAATAACAATAAATATACCTTCTGTGAGGCGGATGTGACTCCCATGACGCTGACGTGCTTTGGGGCATCGCTCTAGTCCTTTGCCCCATAGAAACTCCACAGCTTCGGACCAAGTCTTGTCCTTAACGCTGTTTGGTGTCGCACACCTCGGAATGTTACCATGAAAAGTATACATTTTACGGTGTACCACAAGATTCATCAGTTCACATATGGTTTCATCACAATGCACGGGATTGCCTTTAAAGTGCAATTCTTTTAAACTGCTCAAATCATCTATATACCTTTCGTTAATTTTACTGAGACGATTTTGAGCAATGCTTATAAGATTTAATAGGGGAAGATTTACAAAACAGTTTTCGTCAATGGAAATGATCTGATTCGAATTCATCCAGACTTGTTCCAAATGCTTCAAATTTGTAAATAAATTTATTTGTAATGTTTTTATTTTGTTATATGAAAAATTTATTGTTTGTATGTTTATTGTATTGGAGAATAAAGAGTTTGGCAAATCTGTCAACTGGTTATGCATTAACCATATATGTGTTAAATTTTTATAGGGAATAAATTCAGTCCCTGCAAGTGACCTTATATTTCCTCCTGAAACAAAAATTTTAAAAATAATTTTAAAATACACGATAATAATAGATATGATTATATCAAGTGAAAGTGATCTGCTTTGTAGAACCTTAAATTAGCAGCCGAGGCCAGAAAATCGGGTAAGATAGGTAAGTAAAGAATTTTATCGGATGTGTACACAACATTAAAATTAATATAGTGCATGTAATCGCATAGAAAAGCAATTATTTAAATAATTGTAACATGGGGGAGGTAACTTTATTTTAGCCTAAAACAACTCTTTATGTAATAGCCGCGTATTTTTTTTTATAAATAATTTTTAACGTAGACAAAAACTAACGGTAGGTTTCACAATGGCTTTAAAATTACTTAAAAATAAAAAATAGGGTTGATTTAGATAGGGAAATATATTTTGAATGCAGTCAATTCTCAAGTGCGATCTGTTATAACCTCTAAAATGTGATTATTGTTTAAAAACTCATCAACAAATCTTTTCATCACAGGCAATACCTTCCATATCTAATAGGTGATGGAAGGTAAAAAAATTAAATTTAAATGATATGCATAAGTCTTGTGACGAAAGTATTTAATTTTCCGTTTAGCGTTGTAGTCTTGTGGGTAGTAAGTTAGTTTTTTGTTAAAATTTAGTCATTTAAATCGAGATTTAAACCCCACAAGTAAAAATGTGTTGTTTGTATTTTTATTATTTTGTATTGAATTAGATTTCGCACATAATGTAATTGTTTGGTTATATTGTATGTCGTTTGTTGTAAAATGTATAACAATACAATATATTTTGTTGAGAATGTCTTCCACGCTCGAATATTCAAACCAGAATATTCCTAACCAGAATATGCATAGACAGAATCATTCAAATCCTGAATATTCAAAAAACACAATCGCGCATCGGCAGAAAGCACTTCGCCCGATTCCTTCAAAAACCGTATACGTGGACGTGGTCAAGCGGAGGTCACTCTAGGTTAGGTTATGGTTAGATTTGGTTAGATATTACTATTCCAAAAATTATGACTTTACGTATTCCTTTTCCTTGTATCCATAAGCAGACGTGATTAGATTTTGGTTATAATTGGTTAATCCTCATTTGAAGATTTTAACAGTTTTTCTTGAAAAAATGCTACTAAATAACATTTTTTTATATTTAATGATAAGTATTAATAGTTATTTATTATACAAGTGGTTCAAATGGATGTTTAATGAGCGGCAAGTTTAAGCACGCGAGGGGCGAAGTCGCTAGCATCTTAATACCGCGAGTTAAACATTCATTTTAACCATCAGTGTAACACAACTGTTTATTCAATTTTGCCCTAATAAACTTCTCCAATTTGAGTGTAAGATTTTTATAAATGAAAGCAGACGCTTGAAATGTCACTAAACGCTTGCAGTTATCTAGTCGCTGAGTGTAAGTTTATATGACGATAATAAAACTGATCGTGATGGAAGGTAATGTATTGAAGATAAAAAATATTTTGCAATAAATTTTCTGTATGGAATTTATATAAAATACATAGAAATGACGGAATGCAATAATTAATTTTAGGCTATTATAAATCTGTCAAAGCTGTGAAACTATAAGTAATGATTTGAAAGTGTTCACTCACTGATTAATTTTATATTTTTAGTCACATGCTTAAAGCAATACTTGAAAATATATAATCCTCTTTATTATAGTTCTGGTAAAATAGTAAAACAAAAAAGAATACCCCCTTTACTATTAGGTGGCGGGTGGTAAGAGGTCGTGGATGATATTATTTAAAGTGACTTACCATCAATTTCAATATACTGTATCTCTGTAGGAAAATCTGATGGCACTGATGTCATACTATTTATCCCAAAACATTGTGCGGTTTTCAAATTCGTAAATTTATGACGAGCAATAGTCATTTCTGGCATCAACAAACAGTCGCAAGGCGTACATTTTGGACTCCATTCGGCGGTTGCACTCAAGATCAACAAAAAAAATAATACCAGCATGGTGTTGAACCGACTATAAAATGATGAGTAAAAATATTTACTTACTTCATCATCTATTTATACTAGTTGTAATGAAATGCTTTTTTGTATATGTTTTCCTCGTCAATATTGTATTTGTTTTCCTTGTCATTTTTATTTCCTTTGATAATTTTATTATACCGGGTGTCTACTTTATTTCCCGAACATAGGAAATACAATGTTAAAATTCTAATTTGGCGATATCTCTTTACATATTAGTTTTAGAAAAAAAGTATAATGAAGAAAAATGTTCAGAATGAAAAATTGTATCGATTAGTACCAAGTTTGTTGTTCAATTGTTCCTTATGTACGAGTGAGAAGTAAAAGTAAATACACAAATTAAGGCAATTACAAGAGTGCTATGAAGAATAAGACAATAATATGTTTGTTGTATTTGACATATCTGACAGATTTGATATTTCTTTTGATTTTATTATTATTATTTATTATTATTATTATATTATTATTATTATTATTATTATTATTATTATTATTATTATTATTATTATTATTATTATTATTATTATTATTATTATTATTATTATTATTATTATTATTATTATTATTATTATGATTGTCATCATCATTACCGATATTTGCGAACAAAGCAGAATGGCACACCCAGCAATGGGTAATATGCCGTGATGATATATTTATTTATTTATATTTATTATTATTATTATTATTATTATTATTATTATTATTATTATTATTATTATTATTATTATTATTATTATTATATAAACCAAGTGGTTTATTTGGCCTCTAGCGTGGTTTACACGTCGGGTAACCTTGTAAACTGAGTCTCCCTCCTTGTTGCTTAAACTCGACTTCTAGCGTGGTTGACACGTCGGGTAACCGTGTTTCAGACAGTACTATCCCCCTTGCTCCTGAAGATGCCCCATATGACTGCGGGCGAAACGTTGAGCTCTGACTCAAAATATGACACAGTCCATTCCCGGAAAACGAATATTTCTCATGACTCAGACTGTGGAAGCCTACGCAATTATTTAATAGGAAGACAATCTAGAAGTAAAAAATTATTCACAAATTCTAGTAATAAAAATCTGATGTGACCAGCACATAACCTCTTGCCAGATATTTTACCTGGTTGTACGCATAGAACGAAAAATATTTTTAAATACAAATACATATATTCATGTCTCATTACTAAATAATTCTCGCATATATTTGCAAAATCTATGGGATATTTTAATATAAATTATGTACAATAGATACATTTTCTTTATTTTCAATATCCTCACATTTTCTTTTCCTACTTTCTTTTTCTTTATATTCGTCATTTTTTCGCAAATTCCTTTTATATTCTTTTTTACGTATATTCTTTTGCGTTGTTGACTTTTTTTATTTTCATAATCTTCATAATGATGTACAAATATTTTTGATAATGGCATACAAATTTGTTTGACAGTGACATTTATGTGTCAATTACTAACATTTGAATTTCTTGTCTTGAAGTAGTTTGATCTGAGATTTTTTTACATCAAATTATTTTATATGCATTTCTTTATCTCTAAACCTATAGAAGATATTATAATGAATTTATATTTATCGAATAAATAATTTAACGTTCTTTAATATAAGTATTTACATAAATTTTTGATAAATAATATTTAGATGATTTTTTTCTTGTAACTACTACTTCCGGTTGTCCAATTGTTACCAAAACAATCAACTCTTCCCATTATTTGTTAGATTGAGGAATCCGTAGTTAAAAATGTCTTAAGTCTTATAGTGTTTGAGAAATCGTGGATCCAACATCCACACATCCACACACACATCCACACATACGGACATCATCGTAAAAATGTTATAATCGGATTCTAGTGACCTTAAAACGTGCTTATTCACTAAAATCTGGATATGCGATTTTTAGCATGAATCAATACCTCTCTTAGCCAGAGGTAATAATAATAATAATAATAATAATAATAATAATAATAATAATAATAATAATCTGAATCTGAACATTTTTCTTCATTACACTTTATTTCTAAAATTAATAGGTAAAGATATATCGTCAAATCAAAATTTTAACATTGAATTTCCTATGTTCGGGATGTGAAGTAGACACACAGTATATAAATGTGCACACGGTACGTTGTCACTTCATATACGGGAACTTACTGGCCGATGTGACTTCCGAAAATGGAATTGACAACGTTTCCTATGTAATTTTATTTTTTTCTACCACTACAAGGCTAAACAAGTGTAAATACGAAAATTGTGTTGGAAGTCAAATATACCCCCAGTACCCTTAAATTTGTCACTTTAGTTCATGCGTTTACCGCTGGCGTTGTAATCGCTATTCGTGTCAGGTATACACAATGCGATGTTACTTCCGACGTGTATATAGTATTTGGAAGTTCTTAGTCACTTCCGAAACTTGGCAACAGTGTATTGTAGTATGTAATTGTAGTTATGTTTTTTCCAAAGATGAGTGGGACTGGAAACACTATTTATATAATAAATTTTTATTAACAAAATAAAACAAAAAATATTATATTTTAATAATGGGTAAAAATTCACAAAAAAATTACAACTGTTATCTGTAGCACATACCGAGTATTTCTGAGAATTAAAGATTATTTTTAACACATATTTAAAAAAAAATTGCCAATAAGTATTAATAACAATTAAATTTCTTCTTATATATCAAAATTTTTCATTTGTGATAATTTAATAAGTTACTAAATTTCAATCGTAGTAATACTGTTAAGATGATTAATTAATTTTTAATAACTTTTTGAAATTCTCGAGTAATAAGCAATAATATGTAAGTACAACTTAATTTGATTGAATGAAAACTTTATTATGGGGTCTCGTGGCTGTGTGGGTTCGATCCCGACCGGCGCCAAATATTTCAAATTTTAAATGGCACAAAAATTGACCCCTGTGGTGCACTCTCCACGCCAGCAATGAGTGCCCGTGAGGTGACGCCTGGTAAACGCCCGCACGGTACAAATATGTCATCATCATTACCGATATCTGCATACAAAGCGGATTGGCACACCCAGCAATGGGTAATATGCCGTGATGATATATTTAATATATTTATTTTATTTATTTATGAAAACTTTATTAAGTTATTAATTTTTGAACAAACGGTTATGAAACCGGACATAAGTTGCAAAAGTGTGGATATTAACTAAAACTAATGCACAATAACATCTTGATAAGTAAAACTAATATCGTGAAATATGCGTATAGTTAAATATTAATTCTTATCCAGGTTGTTCTTTAATTGACTGGTTCATTTTTCCACATTCTCCGTCACTAATAGGTATATGAGAAATCCCGCCAATCCACCTGCATAAGAAAGTAAGATAATGTTTTCGGTCTAAAAATTCGATACTGAGTGTATTCAGTGAATAAGCACGAATTAGTGTCCGCACAAGTTTTTACTATTTCTACGATGTTGTTTTCTATATGTAACATTTACTTTTCCTACGATAATCCGGAAGTGGTACTTTACTTAAAGCTCTAAACAAATTTTCGTGAAATAAATATGTAAAATTTAATTGAAAACTTTTAATTTTTGGTATTTAAAACTTGTCTAAAATTGGAAATATCGTATTAGATGTTGATACATGATAAACCGGAAGTGGTATTTCACTTGATACTCCACAAATTTTCATGGAAAAATATATCAAAATACATCCCACAATTTCGTATTACATACTTTTCTATTTATTGGAATAATAAATTAGATTTTATCAACCGGAAGTGATACTTTATTGAAAACTAAAATATGGAATTGACGGGCGTTAATGTGCTGGCCACATTAGGTTTTTTTTTTGTAATATAAATTTATTGTAGTTATTGCTCCATAAAAGCGCTTTTATTATAAAAGTGCGCTCGGAATATGGACCAATGTTTAAGAGTGATCCCAAAACAAAAGTTTAGATTTCTTGTATTTCATTTCACAGTTTTCCCACTTATTTTCTAAGGTATATTGGTAATTTATGTTTGCAGGATTGGGTAAATTAATAGTAATTTTGAAACATGAATACACGAAAAAACCGCTTCAAACCACTCAAGTTCAATTCTGAGTAGTCAGTGAGAATGTATGTATTATGAGCTAATTAAATGCTCAAATTTCGAATTTTGGACTATTACATTTATGTTTTTAATTAAAATTTTGCTAACGTAGTGCCAAGCTTGTTATAGAGTAAATAGTTTTTTTTTTAAATAAGGTCAGAGAATCTAAAATTCTGGTGCACCGATTTTTGATGTCTGTTTACGGTTAATTTCATACCTGGCCATAATGTTTTACGTAATAAAGTAATAGCCCAAAATACTGTATAACATCACTTAATAAGCCCGTAAGTCGTACATTATCCCAGGATACTTCGAGTTGAACTTAAGTGATTTAGAGCGGATCTGCTGACTTACAAGCAAAGTAGTAATTTTTTATTTAATTCCGTTTTAAAAAGTTGAATTTTACCTAACCTTTTGACGTTATGAAATGTAATTTTTTACATAATTGATACGAAATGAGTTTTGTAAAATTCTTTATGTAATTTGCGTCTGTAACAAAGCTGTTACAGCACTCAAAATAGTTCGTTAATAGCTTATGTGAGTGCTGTAATAGACTACTACAATTTATTTTTATAAGATTTATAATGTCAAAGAATACCAAATGTCAGATCTCACTCAATAAACGAAGACAAACGTTTGTTAAGAATTTTATTTTACGTAATTTTAAATATAAAACTAAGAATAAGAAGAAGAGAAGAAATAGAGTAGTAAAGTTAAAAAGAAATTGAAAATTCATATATCACCGCTCATTTTTGTATAACCATACAATATTTTTTATTTCTTTTTAACTTTACTACTCTATTTCTTCTCTTCTTATTCACACATCAATACCACGGAGTGATAAAATTCCCTAAATTTTTACATTACTACTTCTTATTAAAAAATCTGATGTGGCCAACACATAATCTCTCGCCAGATATTTTACCTGGTTGTACGCATAAAACGAAAAATATTTTTAAATACAAATACATATATTCATGTCTCACTACAAAATAATTCTCACATATATTTGCAAAATCTATGGGATATTTTAAAATAAATTATGTACAATACATACATTTTCTTTATATTCAATATCCTGAAATTTTCTTTTTCTACTTTCCTTTTCTTTTTCTTTATATTCGTCATTTTTTCGCAAATTCCTTTTATATTCTTATGTACGTATATTCTTTTACGTTGTTGACTTTTTTTTATTTTCATAATCTTCATAATAATGTACAAATATTTTTGACAGTGACATTTATGTGTCAATTACAAACATTTGAATTTTTTGCCTTGTAGTAGTTTGATCTGAGATTTTTTACATCAAATTATTTTATATGCATTTCTTTATCTCTAAATCTATAGAACAGTGTTTCTCAAACTTTTGTAGCTGCGACACACTTTTAGTAAGTCTAAAATTTCGCGACACATTAAAAGTGACAATATAGTTCTATAGTTTATAAATGTAATATTATATCCGGAAAAAGCAAGAAATAATACACTTTTTATTTGTTTTAAGTAAGTTTAATAATCTGTATATGTACATAACAAAATAATAATTTTTAAAGAAAAATATAAATTTTTAATGCGATGGGTGGGCAAAGATTTTTTATTCGGGGACTTATTGATGCCAGGCTCACTCTTAATTCCTCCTCTACTGATTTTAGTCGTTCTCTTTTCTTTTGTTTAATTTCGTTTAATGCTGAAAATCCAGTTTCGCATAAATAGGAGGTGAAGAATTGTAATAGAATTCTTATAGCTCTGTCGGAAATGGTTGGAAAATCATTTTTTATTTTTATCCATAATTGGCCAACATTAATATTCTTAAACTGAATTTCCTGCTATTGATTGCTTCGGATTTCGTCCAGCTCTTCTTCCTCTTGTAGGTTTAGTTGCAAAGATGGACAATTTCTTGTCGCAAATGGATCTCTTACCCACAAATAAATTTTTGAATCAAGTAACGGAAAATAATGTTCAATTTTTTTTTTTAGCAGCTCTAATGTTTCACTTTTTAAATTAATTATTTCCATATAATTTGCTTTGCAGTCAAGGGAAACATTTCTAATTTATGTTCTTTTACATATCTTGTTCATATATTTAGCTTTTCCTTAAAGGCGAACAACTTGTCAGTAGAAGAAAGCAAATTTTCCTCTGATCCTTGCATACTTTTATTTAATTTGTTTAGTTGCGCAAATAAATAGGTAGGGTTACAACCATATAACTAACAAATGGGTTACAAGTATGCAACTGCGCAGTTCAATAACTTACATTTACAAAACTTACCAACAGATGGCTGAAAATGCTGAATTTATATTAGAATTTTTTAAAAACTAAATTAGAATTTATTAGGAGACAGTAATTAGAGAATTTTTCAGCGACACACCTGAAGTTTGAGAAACACTGCTATAGAAGATATAATAATGAATTTATATTTATCGAATAAAAAATTTAACGTTTTTTATTATAAGTGATCACGTTTGTTCCAAAATAATGTCAAAATTATATTCTAAAATAAATCATCACGGAATATTACCCATTGCTGGGTGTGTCAAACTGCTTTGTACGCAGATATCGGTAAAGACGATGACATGTTTGTACCGTGCGGGTGTTTACCAGGCGTCACCTCACGGGCACTTATTCTAATATTCTATATTCATCAAAACTATGTGCATGATAATTGATTAATATCATTGCCGTACGTTGATTCATTTGATATTTATTTTGGATTCCTTCTTGAAAAAGCTTTAATTTCATTTCATTATGCTGTTAATGAAGAGCGTGACAGATTTCCTCTTGAAGCCTACGAGCAAATAGAAACAGGAGGGAACATATCGTATAACCCTCACGCGACGGAAGAACGATGAAAGTGGTTTATAGGAGTGGGGGGAACTGTCACACAAATACCAGATGTTGGCCATAGGCACGGGTAGATTACTTTACAGAGGGATGAAGGATGTTATGATTTATTTAAAAAAAACACCGTCTTTTATAATTACAATGCATTTTTATTTATTTATTATGTTACAATATAGTAGTTATAGTCGCTACTATTACAGTAAGACAATTTTGCAAAAAAATGTAATTCACAAATATCTTCTATAGTTAAGTACACGCCACTGGACCGGGCATTGTGTGACAAACTACACAAAATGCAGCTCACCATTTCAATTTTTACTTTTTGTAAACCACTGTCTCTCACACCCAATCGTTTATATAAATATCTTTAAATGAAACACTTTACTACAAAGATCTAACCGCACACAATCACGCTAAAACACATGATGTCAACAAACCTGACTCACACAATGTGGTTTATATCATGGCCGACTTCCGTCGCGTCTTGGACCTACTCTCACCACCGATACATTCTCTCCTGTTTCTATTTACTCGTAGCTTGAAACATATTTTCATTCGGGTGATCATAAAAAACACGGTTCTTGAGACTGCTTCCAAATTCGAAAGATACGCCCATGGAAATAGTAATGCTGTCATACTATCTAAGCGGCAAATGTCAAAATTGTATGGATCGGCACACTTCAGGCATTTTTGAGAACCTTATATATATTTTCAACATACATACAATTTTGTACAATTTTATTTATGTTCCAATTTTAAGAAATAAAGTTTTAAGTTGGTAAATTTTCTGTTGCCTCTTTTTAGCCCCCACACGAAAATGCAAAATCGGCGCCTATGGATGTTACGTTGTACCTGATGATTGCTGCGTCGTTGAAAAAACCGAACAATGTATGCTCCGTGTAGCCATCTATCTGGTTAGGTTAGGTTAGGTTGAAAAAACCGAACAATGTATGCTCCGTGTAGCCATCTATCTGGTTTCATAATTTCTTCATAATGAACTATTATGCCCTCATATAATGCCCCGGTTGTTATAGATATGTTTATATACACCCTATCCTAGCAATAAACAGTTCATAATATTCTAGTGAGACAGAAAAGTATTTTTTGAAGAAAAACTATTTTAAGCTTCAAGTAAAGTGCCATTTCCGGTTATTTTTATAATTATTTTATTTTATTTATTTACAGCAAAATCTAATGGCTTGTTTTCATATTAGAATAAGATAGATATACAAGGTTTTAAAATTTTCTAAATGATAGTATTTGAGTTACAGCGGAGGACCCATACACAGACATCATCGTGAAAATGTTAAAATTGGATTCTAAGGACCTTAAAACATGGTATTTTTTTTGGATTTTGATTTACCAATTAAGATTTAAAATTTACGATTTACCTTGTTGGTTATAGCGAATTTAAAGATATGAAATGTGGACACATCAACACTATCTACTTGTTATATTAGGTCACGTGGTTTGACACAAATGGGATGACCGTTATACAACCTCTTAAAGAATAAAACTTTACAGATGATATTAACATTATATCCATATTTTCGGAATCCACGCCAAAAATTCGATGGTGAGTTTTCAGTAAAGAAGCACAAATTAGGGTCCCCACAACACGTTTTATTATTTTCATGATGATGTGTGTGAGTGATTGCGTGCGTGCATGTGACGATAACTCAAAGCTCCAAATATATCTATTTTCCGCATTTACGCTTCCTGCATTCATATAACGAGTTGATTAGATTTTGGGTAACATTGGATAAGTGGAAGTGATAATTTAACAGTTTATAATGAAAAATGATATTAAAATATAATCCAAAACTTTTCAATTTTAGTATTTAAGACTTTTATATAATGGAAAACAACATATTAGATTTTGGCTAAAATTGATATACCGGAAGTGATACTTCATTTAAAGCTCTGAACATATTTTCGTGAAAAATAAATTGATATTAGATGAGATGTATTCTAAAATTGATAAACCGGAAGTACCTACTACTTTATAGGAAGCTATAAACAGATTTTCTTGAAAAAATATATTAAAACATGATCCAAAACATCTCAAATTTGGTATTTAAAACACGTGTATAATATGAAACAACATTAGATTTTGACTATACCTATATGATAAACCGGAAGTGTTACTTAATTTGGAGTTCTTAACAGATTTTCGAGGAAAAACATAAAATATGATCAAAAATTTGGTATTACAGACTTTTCTATTTATTGGAACAAATTAGATTTTTTTTTACAAACGATCAACCAGAAGAGATACTTTACTTAAAGTTCATTGCTATTACAAACATGGAATTGACGAGGGGTCATGTGTTGCCCCAAATCAATTTTTTTTTATTCGTCATGAACCAGTAAATGCAGATGTATACAATTTATATTTACAAATGTCAATTCGTTAACATAAATTTGCATATTAAGCAGCCATAAGTCGTTAGTCATGGTCTTAAAATTAATATTAATACAATTATGCGATTATGCTTATGTATGATAATGACAATGACTATGCTGGTATTGCATAAATAGTTCAATTATAAAAACATTTTTTGTAACATGTATTCCATTGCCATTATAATTTATTTCAAGTTATTTGCAAATATATCTTCCTCAACTTACGCAACAGCGTTGCCAACCTTTGAAATCTGAAGTGTCGTAGGCATACGTGTATGGAGGGTTATGATTTTGACGTCACATGCAAGAAAGAGTGCGACGATGTAGAAGTTGCGATGTAAGATCAAATTACAAACAAACCAACGCCATTTTTAAAGTTGTGTCTTCTCTCACTTGTGTTTTGATATTTGAGTTTTACATATTTCAATGTCTTCGGATGGCTGTGGAAAAACGTAAAGTACTTCACATTTGTCATGTATTCTTTAAAATTATAGTGGGAGTAACTGTTTCAAAGACAAAGACCATATACTGACTTCGTATTTGGCACCATCGTGCAACTGTCACCATGATAGCGATTTGTTTGTAAAATAGCAAAGCAACGGAGTGAACCGAGTTACAAATGTAGTTCAAGAGAAATATCAATAGATGGCAGCCTGAAAATATACCTCCGTATAACCCTCCATTTTATCGTACTTTTGATAAAATTATCGTACGCGTATTGGTATTATACATATACCTGATCCCTTGCTTTTCTTGAAGCCAACACTGTGAAATGGAAATATCATTGCTCCATTAGTCTATCTCACACAAACATCCAACCTGGAATTATGCGCATGCTCGTAAACCTTGTCACTATTGGCCAACGACGACATCATGATTACTTTTATCATTTAGATTGCGAATCACAGCCCGAAGGAACACGACTAATATGACTTGATTATTGACTACTAGTGCTACAAATTTTAAATTTAAATTTGAGAAATTAAGTAGTGTGCCTATTTATCTTGTGTATAAATTCTTGAATATAAATATAAGTAATAATGAATAACAATAAAATGTTCTAGTGTTAAATTTGTAATAAATAATTTGTTTTGTTGTACTGTAAAAGTAATAGGAATACAATCTGGTCAGGATTAATTTATTTAGGTGACACTAAGGTAAAAAAGATTAAAAGAAACAATTTATAAAATATTTATTGATTGTTTTTGATGATACTTATTTGTAATAAAATTATCTTTGTCCGACAGTAATTTCGTTTCGCGATAAAATCCAATTTTTAGAAATGTGTCAATAATTTATTTATTTATTTATTTATTTATTTATTTATTTATTTATTTATTTATTTATTTATTTATTTATTTATTTATTTATTTATTTATTTATTTATTTATTTATTTATTTATTTATTTATTTATTTATTTATTTATTTATTTATTTATTTATTTATTTATTTATTTATTTATTTATTTATTTATTTATTTATTTATTTATTTATTTATTTATTTATTTATTTATTTATTTATTTATTTATTTATTTATTTATTTATTTATTTATTTATTTATTTATTTATTTATTTATTTATTTATTTATTTATTTATTTATTTATTTATTTATTTATTTATTTATTTATTTATTTATTTATTTATTTATTTATTTATTTATTTATTTATTTATTTATTTATTTATTTATTTATTTATTTATTTATTTATTTATTTATTTATTTATTTATTTATTTATTTATTTATTTATTTATTTATTTATTTATTTATTTATTTATTTATTTATTTATTTATTTATTTATTTATTTATTTATTTATTTATTTATTTATTTATTTATTTATTTATTTATTTATTTATTTATTTATTTATTTATTTATTTATTTATTTATTTATTTATTTATTTATTTATTTATTTATTTATTTATTTATTTATTTATTTATTTATTTATTTATTTATTTATTTATTTATTTATTTATTTATTTATTTATTTATTTATTTATTTATTTATTTATTTATTTATTTATTTATTTATTTATTTATTTATTTATTTATTTATTTATTTATTTATTTATTTATTTATTTATTTATTTATTTATTTATTTATTTATTTATTTATTTATTTATTTATTTATTTATTTATTTATTTATTTATTTATTTATTTATTTATTTATTTATTTATTTATTTATTTATTTATTTATTTATTTATTTATTTATTTATTTATTTATTTATTTATTTATTTATTTATTTATTTATTTATTTATTTATTTATTTATTTATTTATTTATTTATTTATTTATTTATTTATTTATTTATTTATTTATTTATTTATTTATTTATTTATTTATTTATTTATTTATTTATTTATTTATTTATTTATTTATTTATTTATTTATTTCTTTATGCATGAATCATATTGAATGTAAAAAGTGTATTCAGCAGAAACCTACTTGTTCGGCGACCGTTCGGTCAGGTGCTGAATGCGCCCAATAACAATCCCCGACCCTTAAATGGTTAGGCCTGTTAGTTGCTGTGTGCTAGCAGTCATATGCGGACGTGAGTGAAACTGTGAATAGTGTCAATAAAGAAAAGACGAGATGCTTGCAGTAATTATAGGTGAGTGGTAGAACCCGATGTCATTCTAATTATTATACAGGTATAGTGTGGTGTGGATCACCAGGTGCTTGATTAATATGTTATACACTGCTTGTGTATTTGATATGCATGGTATATGTGAAATATACATTTGTATTATTAGTTTGTGGCCGCAAACATATGTAGTAGTTTCCTAATTATCCGAAGAGTTGTCTGGGACAACTCTGGGTCCATGGAGCTATATGTTCCGAGGTGTGATAAACACCACCTGAGAGGCTGAGATACACGAGAAAGTCTGGGACGTTAAGGATAAACCTGGGACCTACACACGTGTGATCATAAGCTAAACTCTCATAATGGGTCTGGGACCTATTGACCTCTGGGAGGTCGAGCTCTAGGAGCTCAACATGTCTGGGACATGCGTACTGAGAGGCTGAGATACACGGGAACGTCTGGGACGTAAAGGATAAACCTGGGGTTTATCATGATAGGTCTGGGACCTACACACGTGTGATCGTAAGCTAAACTCTCATAATGGGTCTGGGACTCATTAACCTCTGGGAGGTCGAACTCTGGGAGCTCAACATGTCTGGGACATGCGTATGTGGCTACGGTACCGCAAGTGGCTCAGAAATTACTATTCACGAGAGCCTTATTCCAGCAATTCGTCCATGCACTGGGTGTATACTTTTGCGCATAGGGGTACCGGAATCCACGAGGTGTTAAATAAATGGAAAAGATTTAAAAAAAGAACTATATCTTTTATCTATCTATATATCTATCTGCCATTTGAGAACCACTGGTCGAATTTTCGGTTTGTTATTATTAATAAATTAGCCCCTTATTCTTGATCATTCCTTGTATATGACATTTTTTCTAGTCATTAGTTCGCCCAAAAAAGCGCTGGTTGTTTTAAAGGAAACACCCTGTATATATATATATATATATATATATATATATATATATATATATATATATATATATATATATTATTTAATAAGATGCAAAATCTGGCAATCTCGTTATCGTCACTGATAATAAAATTATTAAAGGAAATAAAAATAACAAGGAAAACATATACAATATTGACGAGGAAAACAAATACAAAAAAGCATTTTATTACAACTATTTGACATTTAATATTTTTTGACATTTACAACCAACAAAAAAATATTGTACAACACTCGAATGAGCTATTAACAAACTCTTTTGAGGATATATGCTCATAATAAAAGTTTCCTACGGTAAATACAAAATATTATGTAATTAGAGAAAAATATTATATAGGTATTTCTTATTTATTATCCATTGTATCATTACACTTTCCATAAAAAGTTACTCTTGCAATATATTACTAATATTTCATCTCGTATACATAAAATATCTTTACATTCGTTAATAAATTTGAAATTATTGCCACACATATTTTTACTTTCGGGTTTGTGATTTGGAACAAAGTATGCCTATTATCTAATAGATGGAGCCTAGTAAATGTACAAAAATTTCTACTTTATCGACTCTTTTGGGTGCAGTAATAGCTTAGACGCAAAATAGAAAAAGTATTTTCAACAATTTCGTACACATTAATCACAAAGGGTCAGTTGTATAAAATGTTGTTAGCTGATTACCGGCTATAACATGTAACACATCACTTATATTAAACAGCGTAGTAACATATTTTGACAAATAGAAACAAATGTAACAAGTGACACTAAGTGTTTTTCACCACAGCCACAAATTTTGATTGGATAGCATTGTTAGCTATGTTGTTTAATATAAGCGATGTGACACGTGATACAGCCGTATGTGTTTAACTGCATATTGCAACAATTGGATACGTATACTATTCCAATCGTATAGGTACAGGAACTACTAAATATTACTTTAAAACATATTCATAATAAACATCTTTATTCATTTTAAAGGTGAACTACTTATAAAGTAATTACATATCTATTAAAGTATCCTCAAGGGACTTTTTTATTGATACTTACACCATTTTAATTACTACTAAGTACAAGTATATTTGATGAAGTGCTTAAAAATAAAGTATTTCGGGCAGTCCCTTACGTACTTAAATGACCTACCAAGTTTGGCGTTCTACTTATACTGGTACTGCTCTTATTGTATAAATGTAGTAACTACTGTCCAGCTCTGGTATAAACCTGATATACTTTGTTTTTCATAATCTTCAGAGGCGTTGGATACTCAAGCTACCGGTATGATGGTGTAAAGCAATTGCAGCAAACCACGTCGAACACCCGAATCCCTAGAATTATCCTTAACATGGAGTACTGCAATAAATATACATACAGTTAGTTAATGTACTAAACACACTCTATAGGTACCGTATAAAATCAATTTGTTTGTACAATATATTATGTCGTCTTACGTCAAATTACAAAGTTTCAGTATTCATATCTCACTTATTGCGATGAATTTTTAAAACTCGTTTTTGTAAATTATAAAATTTAAAAAATTCCACGATATGATTAAAGTGAATTTTTATCAAAAAAGTAAGAGAAAATTATGAATAATTAACCTGGTTAAACCATATCAGGTAGGCTGTAGAAACAGTTAAGGTAATAATTGTTTACCGTAACAAATTTATTCCTTGTCAATTATTTTTTTGCCATTGTTATTATGTTATGATCAAATAGTTTTGGCGTAATTCGAGAACGAACCCGGGTACTCAGATTCGCAACTAAATATTCAGGCAAACGGCATTATATTTTGCAAGCGCCAAAAAAACTATTTGTACAAATGTTAATTGTAGTTCTTGCACTATTCCAAAAAATGATTTGCTTTTCGTACAGTTGCTATGTTATAAACAATACAAATGGCATACTTTTCTACAATTTTTTTTATATAAAATAGTGTCATGTTTATATGGTTGGGGAAACGATTTGAATAATATCAAATGGCATGGATTTACAAACATAACCTAAAAAATCAGGAAACATTTTTTGTTTTTGCATGGCAAGTTCAAATAAATGTAATTAGGTACTTAACCTTTAAAATGTGTTCATTTAAGCTACAATTAACAATTTAGAATTATAAGTTGTAACATTTTGCTAACTCTTGTGTTGAAAATACTTATAAATTTAAACCACCCAGTTGTTTCTTTCTATGTTAGGTCCAATAATTCAACTGCCCTCGTAGGTGACTATTAATTACAAAATATTTAATAACAATAAATATACCTTCTGTGAGGCGGATGTGACTCCCATGACGCTGACGTGCTTTGGGGCATCGCTCTAGTACTTTGCCCCAAAGAAACTCCACCGCTTCGGGCCAAGTCTTGCCCTTAACGCTGCCTGGTGTTGCACACATCGGTATGTAACTATCATTAACATACATTTTACGGTGTATCACAAGATTCATCAGTTCACATATGGTTTCATCACAATGCACGGGATTGTTATGAAAGTATAATTCTTTTAAACTGCTCAAATCATCTATAAACCTTTCGTTAATTTTAGTGAGACGATTGTTAGTAAAGCTTATAAAATTTAATAGGGGAAGATTTACAAAACAGTTGTCGTCAATGGAAGTGATCTGATTCTCATTCATCCAGACTTGTTCCAAATGCTTCAAATTTGTAAATAAATTTCTTGGTAATGTTTTTATATTGTTATCTGAAAAAATTATTGTTTGTATGTTTATTGTATTGGAGAATAAAGAGTTTGGCAAATCTGTCAACTGGTTGCTTCTTAACGAAATATGCGTCAAATTTTTATATGGAATAAATTCAGTCCCTGCAAGTGACGTTATATTTCCTCCTAAAACAAAAATTTTAAAAATAATATTAAAATATACGATAATAATAGATATGATTATATCAAGGCTGTAAAAGTGATCTGCTTTGCAGAGCCTTAAGTTAGCAGCCGAGGCCAGAAAATCAGATAAGTAAAGAATTTTTTACCCGATGTGCACACAACATTAAAATAAATGTAGTGCATGTAAGCGCATAGAAAAGCAATTATTTAAATAATTTTAACATGAGGGAGGTAACTTTATTTTAGCCTAAGACAACTGTTTATGTAATAGCCGCGTATTTTTTTTTATTATTATAAATAATTTTTAACATAAACAAACACTAACAGTAGATTTAAAAAGTTCTCAAGTGCGATCTGTTATAAACCCTAAAATGTGATTATTGTTTAGAAACAAATCTTTTGATCACAGAGAATACCTTCCATATGTAATTGGTGACGGAAGGTAAAAAAAAATTAAACTTAAATGATATGCATAGGTCTTGTGATGAAGGTATTATAACGATTTCCGCGTAACTATGTGTTTATTACATATAAAATTCGGAATAATAG
>OY720463.1:37855902-37995902 GCA_963082715.1 Harpalus rubripes
CGTGATACTTTACTTAAAGCTCATTACTATTTCATCCATGGAATTGACGGGAGGTCATGTGTTGGCCACATCAGATTTTTTTATATTTAATGATATTGTAAGTATTAATAGTTACAAGCTGTTCAAATGGATGTTTAATGAGCGGTAAGTTTAAGCACACGAGGGACGAAGTCGCTAGCGTCTTAACACCGCGAGTTAAACATTCATTTTAACCGTCAGTATAATACAACTGTTTATTCAATTCTCATATTTGAGTGTAAGATTTTTATAAATGATAGCAGAAGCTTGAAATGTCACTAAACGCTTGCAGTTATCTAGTCGCTGAGTGTGAGTTTATTTGACGATAATAAAACTGATAGTGATGGAAAGTAATGTACTGAAAATAAAGAATCTTTTGCAATAAGTTCTCTGTATGGAATTATATAAAATACATAGAAATGACGGAAGTCTCTCAAACTAACTATTAAGGGACTTAAAAACTGACAAATTAACTGCTGGTGATTTAAAAACTACCAAAGATGTCAAAAAAATTACTGGAAGTGTTAAAAATGGTCAAATTATCTTTAGTTGACTTAAAAACTGTGATATCAATGCGACAAATGCGTAAAAACTGCCACATTAATACTGGGGAATTAATTTTAAGCTAACATAAATCTGCCAAAGCTGTGAAACTATAAGTAATGATTCGAAAGTGCTCACTCACTGATTAATTTTATATTTTTAGTCACATACTTAAAGCAATATTTGAAAATATATAATCCTCTTTATTATAGCTATGGTAATAGGATGTAAAATAGTAAAACAAAAAAAAAAAAAAACTCGTTTACTATTAGGTTGCAGGCGGTAAGACGTCGTGGATGATATTATTTAAAGTGACTTACCATCAATATAAATAAACTGTATCTCTGTAGGAAAATCTGATGGCACTGATGTCATAGTATACATCTCACGACATTGTGCGGATTTCAAATTCGTAAATATATCTTTATTAGTAATATAATCTGTCACGAAACATTTGCAAGGAGTACATTTTGGACTCCATTCGGCGGTGGTTGCACTCAAGATCAACAAAAAAAGTAATATCAGCATGGTGTTGAACCGACTATAAAATGATGAGTAAAAATATTTACTTACTTCTTCATCTATTTATACTAGTTGTAATGAAATGCTTTTTTGTATTTGTTTTCCTCGTCAATATTGTATGTTTTCCTTGTCATTTTTATTTTCTTTGATAATTTTATTATCAGTGACGATAACGAGACTGCCAGATTTTGCGTCTTATTAAATTATATATATATATATATATATATATATATATATATATATATATATATATATATATATATATATATATATACACACAGGGTGATTCATCGGTCTGTCCTCTCTTTATTGTTGAATGACAGGTGTCACTTCTCATAATTAAAGTAAACAAATAATCAAGTAGTTTTTAGTTGTACATGTTTTGTTAATAATGTAATAAAAATGTCAAATATATTTTATGATGTTTTGTCAATCAATCCTTTTCTGTATGAATAAATCGTCCATCTTTACAAAAGTATAGCTTTATTCTACATTTATAAGTCTTTTTTTTAAGTCAGATAGAAAAACTTTTTAAATATAGGCAATTTATATGATATATTATTGTCTATGTACGTACCATATGCATTTGTATACAGGGTGCTCCATTGAAACTCAACAATATGTAACCTTATATTTCTTAATGGAACACCCTATATATATACAGGTGTTTCCTTTAAAACAACCAGCGCTTTTCTGGGCGAACTAACAACTTTAGAGAAAAATGTTTTATACCAAAAATGATCAAGAATAAGGAGATAATGTATCAATAGTAACAAATCGAATATTTAACCAATGATTCTCAAACGGTAGAACAAAATTATATTTTTTTTAAATGGCACCCTATATAATTTTTAGCCCTTTAAATGGAATATTATTTTCTGATATCAACGATATAAATATAGCGTAGGTTTGTATAACAATTATTTCGAGAAAAATGATATTCTAGAAATAATGTAATAAAAATGGCTTGACTACTAGCGTAACTAGGCAACAGACGTATCAATACCTATGTATTGTAATTGTTATACAACCGTATACCATATTTATATCGTTGAAATCAGAAAAAATTCTCTATCTAATGGGCTAAAAAATTATACAGGATACCATTTAAAAAAAAATTGATTTTGTTTTGCCGATTGAGAACCACTGGTCGAATTTTCGGTTTGTTATTATTAATAAATTAGTCCCTTATTCTTGATAATTTCTTGTATATATAATTTTTTTCTAAAGTCATTAGTTCGTCCACAAAAGCGCTGGCTGTTTTAAAGAAAACACCCTATATATATATATATATATATATATATATATATATATATATATATATATATATATATATATATATATATTGTAAGATATTTTTAGATAATAGTAAATAATTAATTAAGTAGTAGGTATTATTACATAAAGCATGATGTCTATATAAGAATTGTATTTGGGGAGTGGGGAGTTAGTGTGTACCGTTGGTTATAGGGAGTGGCAGTGGTTGTTAATAAAGCTATATTGAGACAAAGTGGTGTGTTCTTTGTGTGTGCCTGAGTCCATATTTGGGTAATTTTCTAACAAGTCAGAAGTGGGATAACACCCAAAATGGGTCGATCTAGATCAAGATCGAGTAGGTCGTCGTCGAAAATATATCGACGTCATTCTTCGACATCGACTTCGAGTTCAGCAAGCTCGTCATCAGGCTCGGAAGTGAGAGAAAGACGAAAAATGAAACGAGAAATAAAGAGACTGAGAATGCTCGAAAAAAGAGTAGAGGCAGAGAAAAGATTTAACACAAATATTTATGATGAAAATGTTATTCCTATTTTTGACCCAAAAAAAAATCAGTCCGTGGAAGAATGGGTACAACGAGTGGATGAGTTAAAGTCTTATTATGGTTGGAGTGATCCAGGAGTGATGAAGTTAGTTGTTAATCGTTTAAAGGGAATGGCAAGAAGATGGTACGATTCACTGGATAGTTTTTACACAAGTTGGAATGACGCTAAAGAAATGATGATTCAACAATTTAGTAAGCCTATGCAGTTTGGGAAACTGTTGAAGGAAGCTGCGAATTACGAAAGTCAACCGAACCAAGATTTAAGTGAGTATTGTTTTAACAAATTAGAAAAGTTGAAGTGTCTGAAAGTTCAGATTAGTGAAGAAAAACTAATCGACGCAATTATTTATGGCGTTACTGACGAGAACATTTCACGTACTGCAAGGTCGTCGAGGTTTAAAAGTACAGGTGAGTTATATTCCTTTTTAAGTACTTTGAAAAATGAAAAGCAAATGAATGTTAAGCACTTTACCAAACCATCGGGTTCAGCGTATTCGTTACACAAGAAAAATCCAGTTAAATGTTTCAATTGTGGAGGAAGTCATTTCTTTAGGTATTGCCCGAAACCGAAACTAGAATGTTTCAAGTGCAAAAAATTAGGACACAAAAGTTTTAAATGTCCTTTGAATAGTCCTAAGCAGTCAACATCGAAGTGTGAATCAATTAACGAAGTGAGTAAATGTGAAAATGTAAATGTTTATCTGAAAAACGCGTATATTAACGGAGTTAAAGTTAAATGTTTAATTGACACTGGGAGCGCGTGCACAATAATTCAGAAATGTGTTGCTAATAGACTAAAATTACAAGTCAATTTTGATGATAATCTTCCAGTTTTACAGGGATTTTCAGGTAATTTAGTTAGATGCATTGGTTATGTGCGTGTAACAATAAGAATTGAGGAAGTTACAGCTGAACTAAAAATTTTAGTCCTAGACAGCGATAAAATGTCACAAGACTGCATTGTAGGATTTGATTTATTGAACTTACCTGATGTAATTTTCATTAAAACAAAAAACAATATATCCATAAGACAATTAAATGAAATTAACTATGATAATATGATCAGTTGTAGTCATACAGAGTTACAAAGTGACTTAAAATTTAAGTACGGCGACATTCCATTTGAATTCAAAGTGAAATGTAATGCTTTATTGATGGAATTTAGGAAACAATTAGCCACTTGTTTATCGGAACTTGGCAAAACTAATGCTGCATCATTGAGTATCAAGTGTACGAGAAACGAACCAGTTTGTCATCATCCATATAGAATGTCGATATCTGAGAAAGAAATTTTAAACAAATTAATAAAAGACCTTTTAGATAACAACATTATACGAGAATCCAGATCACCATACGGTAGTCCGGTTTTGTTGGTCAAAAAGAAAACTGGTGATTATAGAATGTGCATTGATTATAGACGACTAAATGCCATAACCATCAAAGATAAGTATCCTTTACCCTTGATAGAGGACCAAATAGATCGATTAGGCGGTAATAAATATTTTTGTACACTTGATCTTACGTCTGGGTTTTATCAAGTACCTATCGAGGAAGAATCGATAGAGAAGACAGCATTTGTGACACCAGATTCACATTACGAATTTCTCAGGATGCCATTTGGGCTTGCAAATTCTCCGGCAGTCTTTCAAAGACTTATGAATAATGTTTTGGGCGACCTTAGAAATAGTACAGCGTTTCCATATATTGATGATTTCATAATACCCTCGAAGACGCTAGAAGAAGGCTTGCATTCGTTACGTTTAGTACTAGAAGTATTTAAAACTCATAACTTAACTCTTAATCCCGAGAAATGTCATTTCTTTCAATCCAAGATAGAATATCTAGGAAGGGAAATAAGTGAGTTAGGAATAAGGCCAACACAGTCAAAAGTTTCTGCAGTTCTACAACTGGAACGACCAAAAAGTATTAAACAAGTACGACAATTTCTCGGACTGTCAGGATATTTCAGAAAGTATATAAAGAACTATGCTGAAATCGCTGAACCTATTACAAAGTTAACAAGGAAAGATACGAAATGGTATTGGATGGCCGAACAAGAAAAAGCGTTCAATCGAATTAAACGTATTCTTACCTCAAGACCTATTCTATCTATCTTCAACTCCAGTTTACCTACAGAGGTACATACAGACGCAAGTGCTTTAGGTATAGGAGGAATATTAATTCAAGTCGAAAATGGTAAACAAAAAGTAATGATACTATAGTAAGCAAACAACAATAGATCAAAGGCAGTATCACTGGTACGAATTAGAATCTATGGCTGTTGTTTTTACGTTAAGATATTTCCGCCCTTATTTAGTTGGAAGATACTTTACGGTTGTCACCGATTGTAGCGCACTGCGCATAACGTTCTCAAAAAAGGATCTAATACCACGAGTTGGTAGATGGTGGTTAGAAATACAGGATTATAATTTTGATATCGTATACAGACCCGGAAAGAATATGCGGCATGTAGATGCTCTGAGTAGAAACGCCGTACCACTAGACATGTTATGTTAACATCACAGAAGCTGAATGGATAGTAGCAGCACAAATGCAAGACCCTCAGTTAGATCCTATTCGTAAGATATTAGAAAATGAGATTATAAACTCAGAAACAAAGGCTTATTTCGAAGAGTACGAATTAAAAAATTCGAAAGTATACAGAAGGGTTGCAGGAAAGAAACGCTGGGTGGTACCAAAAACCGCCAGATGGCAGATATGTAGATTATGCCATGATCAAGCAGGTCACCCGGGAGTAGAACAAACTCTGCAAAGAATAAAGACAAACTATTGGTTTGCTAAAATGCGACGTTTCGTAACAAAGTATGTTAAAGGATGTCTCAGTTGTTCCTACTATAAAGATAATATCCGAAAGAACATAGGAAAATTGAATCCGATTGAAAAAATTGCTATCCCGTTTAATACTATACACATAGATCATCTAGGCCCTTTTGAAACAAGTAAGAAAGGAAATAAGTACCTGTTTGTCATTGTGGATGGGTTTACTAAATTTTCCATATTCGAAGCTGTAAAATCCACAGAATCTAAGCACGTTATCAAAACTTTACAGGACATTATGTGTATTTTCGGTGTGCCTTTGAGAATAATCAGTGATCGTGGCACAAGTTTTACTTCACACAGTTTTAAGAAATTTTGTGGAACGTTTGGTATAAAACATACACTAAATGCTGTAGCAACACCAAGGGCTAATGGACAATGTGAAAGATATAACAGGACGATACTAAATATGTTGTCAACAACAAGCATTGAGAAAGACGATAGCACACTTTGGGATGTAGACATAAAACAAATACAGTGTGCTTTAAACCACATCGTTCAATAAGGCTATAAACACTACTCCATCACAAGCACTTTTTGGATACACACCGAAAACGTCTTCTGAAGGTTATATTCTTAACGCAATAGAAAATGATGTTGATAGACTGGAATTAAAGAAATTGAGGAGTAATGTTGAAGAACATATTACGGATAACCAAAAGAGAATGAAAGAGCGTTATGATAAGACAAGGAGAGAAGCTAAATTGTATACGGAAGGCGAACTAGTATTAGTTAAAATTACTAGTGAAAGTAATACAGGTGGTAGTAAAAAGTTGATGCCGAAGTTTAAGGGTCCTTTCAAAGTTACACGGGCACTACCCAATGACCGGTATGAAGTAGAAGATCTGAGGGATCTGAAAAAACGATCAAAGATGGTTGTAGCCATTGACAAGATGAAAGATTGGATAAAAGTATGAGTTGGCAATGTAGTTGCCAAAAGGTAGAGGTAGTAGCCTCATTGATGGTTGTTAAGGGGAGATTGGTTGTAGCCTTATGGGTAATGGTAGTTGCCAAATGTACGTTATGAAATTGAATAGAAGGGTTGGTTGCAGCCAATCGGATAAACATTCGGATATTAAATCTAATGAGGAAAATGTACTTTGGTTCCAGGGACAGATTGAAGGATTGTTATGTGTTATGGCCGTATGTAAGATATTTAGGTTTATTTGGATTTGTTTTGTTATCGGTATGAGGGCATACCGAATATTCAGGATGGCCGTATGTAAGATATTTTAAGATAATAGTAAATAATTAATTAATTAGTAGGTATTATTACATAAAGCATGATGTCTATATAAGAATTGTATTTGGGGAGTGGGGAGTCAGTGTGTACCGTTGGTTATACGGAGTGGCAGTGGTTGTTAATAAAGCTATATTGAGACAAAGTGGTGTGTTCTTTATGTGTGCCTGAGTCCATATTTGGGTAATTTTCTAACAATTGTGAAAGATAATTAGTTATAATTAAACTTTTAAAATTGTTTTGATTACAACAATGAAAATGTAACAATGCAATGAACAAATTCATTAATTACTAGCTTTTTTATAAAATATATATTGATTACAATATAAAACTAGAAAATAATTTATTTATTAACCTTGTATAATACGCGTTTAGTGTTAATTTGAAGTTATTTTAAACAGTTTGGTAGTTATAAGTCTCAAAACATATATGATTTCTTGATTAATTTTGGCTAAAAATGGGATATAAAAATGGTTCAATATTAAAATATCTGTTGCAAATAAAAAGTATAGTTTTTTAATAATTTAATTTTGGAGAATTGATGTGTGCATATGTGGTATAAAAATGATGACATATCCGGTTAAAACTCTTTAAACTTCAATTTAAAAATTAAATGTTTTTATACTGAAACTATTACATAAAGGATTATCAATAACAATTATTTGACACTAATGAATTATTGTTATTATGTAATCGAATATATTCTACAAATATTAAAAGCAGTTGTTGAATATTATGCATTTTCTTCTGTAGAAATATTTATAAATTGTTATTTACAATGTCTGCAAATGAAATCATTTTAAGAAGAATTAAAATTATGTTGATTACAACAAACAAATTGTAACAATACAATGAACAAATATATTAATTATAAGTTTCTATACAAAAGATGTATTGATTGCAATAATAAACTATGTTAATTTATATTTTTACACTGTATAATACTTTAATTTGAATTTATTTTAAACAATTCAAGAATTATAAGCTCTTAAATATACATGATTTCTTGTTTAATTTCGAATAAAAATGTAAAATAAAAATCGATCAATTTCACAATTTCTGATGCAAATAAGGAGTTTAGTTTTTTAAAAATTAACTTTGGAGGATTGATGTGTACATATGCGGTATAAAAATAATTACATATCCGGTTGTACTCTTAAATGGAATACTATTCTACTGAAACCATTATATAAAGGATTATCAATAATAATCACTTGACACTAATTAATTGTTTTTATGTAATAGAATATATTCGACAAATTTTAAAAATAGTTGTTGAATTTTATGTATTTTCTTCTATAGAAATATTTGTACAATGTCTGCAAATGAAGTAATCATTTCAAGAAGAATCATATAAAAAGACATTTTTTGGATATAAATAAAACGAAATGATATCCTTTTAAATATATAAGTAACAATAAAATTACAAATTACAATATTGTAAAGGATAGAATTTAAAATTATGTTGATTACAACAAACAAATTGTAACAATATAAAATATATATATATATATATATATATATATATATATATATATATATATATATTAATTATAAGATTTTATATAAAAGATGTATTGATTGCAATAATAAACTATGAGTTAATTTATATTTTTACATTGTATACGAGAATAATGTCAATTTGAAGTTATTTTAAATAGTTCAAGAATTATAAGCTCTTAAATATACATATCTTCATTAATTTTGACTAAAAATGTAAAATATGCAAATAAAGAGTTTAGTTTAATAAGAATAAACCTTGGAGAATTGATCTGCGTATGTTCATTGAACAAGTAATTACGTTCTCAATTAAAACTCTTCAAAGTAAAGTTTAAAAATTGATTAATTTTTGCTAAAAATGTGTTTACAAATATCAATATCTTGATTTGGGTAGAAGATAAAATACAAATTTTTACAAAAAAATTATTTCGGGAAATATATTATTTATTTATACCTCCATTCCAGTTTTACACCGACTATTCATGTGTTATTTCTATTTTAGTACACACTATCTTTCTAAACATACCATCCCACCACTTCCCTGTCTCCCTATTTCTCTGACTTCCTGTTTCTCTCTCTTCCTATTTCTCTGACTCTCCGCTTCTCTGTCTTCCTATTTTTCTGACTCCCCGCTTCTCTGTCCGTAACTATGACTCTCAATACTTTGCGCAGTGGCGATATCGTAACCAATGGGTGGATTATGTGCACAGATCGTTTATATACTAGATATTGAAGACCATACCTAGCTCCGGCTAGGTTTTTCTATTTAATTTTTTTTGTAAAACCTAGTGGGTATTGGTTTGATAAAATCGAGACATTTATTTTGGTCGTTCAAAGATCGTCTTTTTAGAGACGCGTACATTGCTGGCACCTCTGCTATACGGACGAACCACCTCCTCGAGGTCCATTCGTCCACGAACGAAGGCTTACAAGGCAACCCAATTGCACGGGACCGTTATAACGTTATATGTTCCTTCGACGGCTAAGCACCACCGTATAGCTCGACCTGATTAGGGAACCCGGAGGCATACCGGGGGAACTATTCAGTATCGTGAGGTAGTTTATTGGCGTGTAAGTAGCGACGCGACCAGTATTTAGATATTTTTATCTTGTGTATTGTAGCCACCGGATTACGTGACCACTTATGAGCGAAGGTCCTTTGTGAATCCAGATATTTGTACCAAAGCTTATAAAGGCAGAGAGATATTTATTTTTGCTGCTGGATTCACCCTTGTCAGAGATTGGACATTTCTCTTAGTAAGGCATACCATCTGCCAAGTCACGGAAACACCTAATCAAGTGTAGCGCAGCTAGGGTTTCCAATCCACAACTGGAACGCGAGGAACCTCCGTAGGCACAAGAAGTTGAATTGCCTAGAAGGTGACTACTTCCCCAAATGTTCTGATTGTGGGGAAAAGTATCGCTCAGTACAAAGCCTCAATCAACTCAGGAGGCAAGCACACCCGACCACATATAATGCTGAGATGGAGGCACAAGCTCAAAGAGCCAGACCTAAGCGGCGGTGGACTAAGCTTGAGAATCGGCAGATGGCTCAGCTTGAAGCCAGATACTCAGGCACCACTGTAACAATTAACAATTATTTAGCCTCTCAGCTTGAACGAACAGTGGAGGCTGTTAAGGCTCGGAGGAGGAGAGCGGATTGTAAGGCCATGGTATCTTCAATACATGAAGGCAATGAGCGGTCGAGTGAGGAGGCTGACGAGAAGTCCTCTCATTGCGAAAGCAGTGATGAAGAGGGCGTCGCAACTCCCCCATCAAGCCCGATTAGCCGTCAGGCTCTTCGGGCCCGCGTAGGCGTTTTAGTCACAAACGAGGTTAGCTCAATGTCTGAATCAGATGGAGCCGACTCTTCTGTTCACTTTTCGGACATTGAAACTGAAGGCCCACGGGACAATGGCACGGTGTTTGGCAACCCTGAGGGATCACCGTCCACACCCGTAGGCCATGATGGTACATTACACCAAAGTACTGGTGTTATAGAATCAGATCCCGTTAGGGATTATTTGATTCTAATTTCTGAAGCTGACAAGTACGAAGACAATGTGGCGTGCATCCAATCCATACTCAGTGGTTGCGCGCAAAGTGCCTTGTCTCAGCTTATCGGCACGCTAACCTCAAACGCCGGGTGAAAAACGAAAGCCAAATCGCAAAACCACTTCAACATAAATACCAAAAAATCCGCTACCGACGGATCGACGACAGCCAAGATTGTTCAAAATACCGCAAGCCTCCGGTTGCGGCCGCTCCGAAGCCAACGGATAGATACCGGGCTCGCACGGCTGAGTAGTTGAGTACAAGAGGATACAAGACCTCTACAAGAAGGACAGGCGGGGATTAGTCGCTAGTCTCTTCGACGAGGGTGATCTTAACACCCCTGGCATTTTCCCAACAAGTGTTACTGTTAAGTCCGCCTACACCAAAATATTTGGCAATAAATCTCCACCGGACCGCGAACCAGTAGACCACTTAGATTATGGGGCCGACAACACGTATCGGCCCATTCTTGGGGCTGAGATTGGTGAAGTAATTAGGTCCTTAAAGGCCACCGCAGCCGAGCCGGGCGGAATACTGGTGGGCGACGTTAGGAAGATGGACGTGAAGGGACTTACAGTCCTCTTCAACGACATGTTGTTCTCGTCGTCCATTCCGCCGTCATTAAAAGATTGTCGAACGTCGCTTATCCCAAAAGGAAGCGACCTAAACAATATAAACAATTGGAGCCGATTACAATAACTTCTCTAATCTTGAGAATGTTCAATAAAATTTTGGCGAAGGATCTTAGCAGCATTACGATACACTGCTTGCAGAAGGGCTTTCGTAAGATTGATGGTTGCCTGGTAAACACATTTATCTTGCAAGATTTAATTAAAAGCCATAGGGACTCTAAATGTCCCTATGCGATTTTAACAATCGACCTGAAGAAGGCTTTTGACTCTGTGAGTCATGAGTCCATTCCGAGGATGCTGAACCGTGTGGGTGTCCACGGTAAAACGATTTTACTGATCGAACATCAGTATCAGAACTGTCACACTACTATCAGGTGCGGTAGGAGCCTTACGAACGAAATTGCGATGAACAGAGGTGTTAAGCAGGGAGACCCTCTCTCGCCGATGCTTTTCAACTTAATTATGGACGAACTATTGTCGGGGATTGACCATAAGTATGGATTGGACGTAAGCAATGATAAGGTCGCCTGCATGGCTTATGCAGACGACCTGTTGATCTTCGGTCCGGATGATCGCCACGTACAGCACACCCTAGACCAGGTGTGCTGCTTTTTATCAAAACGTGGGTTAGAGATCAATCCCGGTAAGTGTACGGCACTGCTTACCAAATTGGTCTCATGGAAAAAGAAGCTTTATACTATAACAGTGCCGACTGTCCATGTGGATGGACAGTTCTTAAATGTCATAAATGTGACAAACCAATTTAAGTATCTAGGCCAACAATTTTTCCGAGGTGAAGCCAATCACCTAGCCAGGGAATGCAGTTGTTACTGCAGTATATTATGCCGAGAGCTCTTGCGGATTTTCAATATCCTGGCATTACATCTGCCACTTTGCAGCAATGCGATGTATTATTCAGGAAGTGTGTTAAGCGCACATTACATCTGCCATTGTAGACTCCTAACGCTTATTTCCATGCGAAGAGGCGGGACGGAGGTTTGGGGCTGATAAGTCTTGCGAAGGGTTATTCCGGTAATGGGTTATACCACGCCGATAATAACGCGGTGTGTAGCCGCCGGATACTTAATCCACCTTCATACTAGTCTGGTAGGAACTGTGTGCGTACCGGCAAGCAGAGGGACAATATGCTTCCAACGCGAGGCGGTGCGTATAATCCAAAGGAGTTACGACGTTGCAGAGCTGGCTGTGACAGAACAGAGGGTTTCTCGCATGTGCTGCAGGGGTGCGAAGTGACTCACTTTAGCCATATTGATAGGCACAATTTTGTTGCTAAAACGGTGAAAAGAGCTGGTGTCAAGAAGGGTTTTACGGTTGAATTTGAGCCGCGTATTACCTGCACTGATGGCAAATGGAAAGTGCCCGACCTCATATTTACAAGGGACAACGAGGTCGTAGTCAGCGATATTACTGTAGCGTGGGAAGGGGCTAGCCCCCTGACTACGTCCTATAATAGAAAATTAAACTACTATTCAGAAGCCAATTTTATAAATGCCATCAGGGTGAGATACGACGCAGATAAAAAGATACTAGTAGCGCCATTTATCGTCGGTGCAAGGGGTACGTGGTGCAACAACAACCGGACCCTGGTGTCTGTGCTCGGCATTACACGAGCACAAAAAGAAACGATCGTTCTTGACACCTTGAAGGAAGGATAGACGATTCACGCCGATTGTTATAGAAGAACATGGCGAAACTCAGGTCGTATTCGGCCATAGTCCATTCCTCCCATCATTTCTTCGAATCGTCAACCCACAAGATTGTGGTGCACATATCTGGATTCACGAGGTTCTGAAAAATCAAAGTTCTTGTGTTTTTCTTATTATCCTCGCGATATTTTATCTTCGAGTTGTAACTACACCACGGGGTACTTATTTTTTTCATTTATATTTTTTACCATCTTAGTCATCCTCTATGGTTTAGTGTTCAAACCTTGACTCGTACTTGTACGTATATTTTTTAATGTGTTTGAGGATGCCTATGCGCATTACGGGAGATAAGGCTATATAGTGACATATTTAACTGTTTTTTATAATGTCCTATCTTTATATTTTACCGACGGCCGGTATAGCCCAAATGTTGTCATTTCAATTTTTTGTATGCCAATTTACCTTTAGCCAAATGCCTCGTCATATAAATAGTGACCCGCATGAATGGATTAACGAGATTCCCTTTGTCCCTATCTACTATCTAGCGAAACCACTGTCAAGGAAACGGGCTTGGAAAAATTAACGGGGAAGTAAGACCCTGTTGACCTTGACTCTAGTCTGGCACTGTAAGGAGACATGAAAGGTGTAGCATAAGTGGGAGATATGTTTAGGCATATCGCCGGTGAAATATCACTACTTTCATCGTTTCTTTACTTACTCGGTAAAGCGGAACATCGTACTTTAGTTTGCTTCGACATCTAATGTTTCGTTGTTTTTGATTCAAACATCTGTGGGTGACATTGAAACTTAAGTTTACTAATCTATACTTTTACGTGTGTGAGCATATATTATATTATATTTGAATTCAGCGGACATTTTTCTATATATACCGAAAGTTTCAAGACTTTTTGTTGGTTAACACAGCTGCTATTAAAGTAAATATGCATTAATAAATATACATTAAAGCCCGGACATAGAATTTTAATGCGATAGCGATCCGTCAGCTTCTCAGATCGCTTATGTTAGTTTTGGGACAAAGTTTTTCTTTAATAACTTTGAAAGTAAATGAGTTAGAGTCATGCGGTTTCAAAATTTCGATTCAGCAAATGATGCGCTATACGCTTGCTAATTATTAAAATTTTCAGCCGGCTGAAATAAAATTCAGCAAGAAATTTATTTTTATTATTTTAATAACTCAGAAAGTAGAAGAGATACAGATTTGTTGTATAAAAATTTGAATTCAGTGGATATTTTTCTATACGTGCCGAAAGTTTTAAGACTTTTTGTTGGTTAAACAGCTGCTAGTAAAGAAAATATGAATCAATAAGTATACAAGAAAGCCCGGACATTGAATTTTAATGCGCTAGTATCCCATTAGCTCCGCAGATCGCTTATTTTTGCCTTAGGAAAAAGTTTTCCCTTAATAACTCTAAAAGTTAATGAGTTAGAGATATGCGGTTGAAAATTTGAAATCAGCAGGCAAAGCGCTACAAGTGTAATGAATATCAAAATATTCAGTCGGTGAAAAATATTTCAGCAAGATATTAATTTTTAATTTCATGTGGCTATACGCGCCAAATACCTCGCTAGTTTTATACTTTTTTATATCTTATAACAATTGATAATTATATTATTTATATGTATTTTGAAGTATAATAATATATTTTAATAAAATATAACAAATCATTTTTATCTTGTTTATATTAAGTGACACAGTTACTCCCGCCTGTGCCCCGATAGATAAGAACTTCATTATAGTTTCCAAATTTTACTATTGTATGGTTTACTTTTACGTGCAATTATGAATTTCGTTAATTTTATAACAATCATTAATAATATTTATGAAATCTGATACTGGCGCCAAATACCTCGCTAGATTTATACGTTATATTATGTTATAACAATTGAAAAATATATTATTTATATGTTTGTATCTATATAACATACATAATTTTTATGGTATTCATCTTAAGTGACACATATATTACAAAATTCATTATTATATGGTTTATTTTTATGTACAATAATTAATTATGTAAATTTTATAACAATCATTAATAATATTTATGAGATCTAATATTAGGTGCCAAACTAGGGTCAAGTAAAATACCCTATCTGTTCACCTCAGGTTTTTTGTAATTTTTATATGAATACGATGTTAAATATATTACGTAGATATAAAATTACAAATTTTTATTTTTGTTAGTTTAAGAAATATTTTTAAAAAGTCAATTTTTTTTCAAGTAGTGTAATCCTTTTGTTTACCTTAGAGTTTTGGTAACTTTTATATGATTGCAATGTTAAATAGTTAACTTATATATAAAGTTTAAAGTTTTTATTCTATTAGTGTAGGAAATATTTTAAAAAAGGTGAATTTTTTAAGTAAAGTATTCGTTCACCTCATAGTTTTAATAATTTTTATGATTAGATATAAAGTTTTAAATTTTTAATTCTATTAGTTTAGGAAATATTTAATAAGAAATTGATTTTTTTACAAGTAAAGTACCCCATTCGTTTGCTTCAGAGTTTTAATAATTTTTGTGTAAATACAGTGTTTAATATTGAACTCACATATATAATTTCAAATTTTTAACTCTATTAGTATAGAAAATATTTTAAAAAGTGATTTTTTTTTAGTAAATTACCCCATTCGTTTACTTCAGAGTTTTAATAATTTTTGTGTGAGTGTAATATTCAGTAATTAACAGATATGAAATTTCAAATTTTTGGCTTTGTTAGTTTAGGAAATATTAAAAAAATAGGCTAGCAAATGCTCCCCACTTCAATAATGGCGAGTGTGACAGAGGAAGATATATAATGTAAGACAGGGACAGCACGACATAGAATAATAAAGGCAGGAGTGAACACTCACTCGCAAATATTTGTTTACGTTAGACAGAGAGATGAATATATAACTATTTCATTCTAATGAACTCTTCTTGTAACTGTAATTTTTTAGTGGGAAACATGGTGTTAAATCCGTAGCATATCTCGGTGACATTTACAATATTTCTTTAACATAGATATTTGACGCTATACATCTGAGTTAACTATTTTAAGCTGAATGCAAATAAAAATTACCGAAAATCTGGGCTAAACAGAAGTTGTACTTTATTTGAAAAAAATTGCCTTTTTTTAAATATTTCCTAACCTAATAAACTTAAAAATTTGAATTTTTATATCGAAGTTAATTATTTCACATTGCATTTATATAAATAATTTTTACTGCGTGCATATTTCTTCTTGGTAGCATCTTTGTAACAAAAAAAATCACTGCGTGCATGGATGCTTCTTAAGGTAGCATCTTTGCACCAAAAAAATTTTTACTTCGTGCATGGATGCTTCTTCCCGGCAGCATTTATGCACTGAAAAAATTTTTACTGCATGATGGTATTTTTACACAATTTACGAATCCGAAAAGAACTCATCTATTTCATGTTATTAATATTAAAAAAGACATTTTTAAATATATATATATATATATATATATATATATATATATATATATATATATATATATATATACAGGGTGTTATATTTTAATGGACCCAGCAAATATCTCGCTTATTTATTAAGTTGGCAATTTTTTTCATATAACATGATTTATACAGGAACATGTAAGCTACTTGATGACGGATGTACATTCCTGATACCACTTCCGGTTTATGAGTAATTAATATCTACTTTGAAATTTCAAATGGAACATACTATATGTTTTTACAAATTTGAAAAGTGCATCAAATTTGCTTTATAATCATGTAAAATAATCTATATGTTACATGATTAAAAATTAAAATGGCGGCCAGTTTTTTATACACCTAATTGGAAAGAGAATAGTGAGCCATGACTGTGGCTTGAAATAAAACAATTAACTAAAACAATTGTAACTATTATTATTAAACGAAATAATATTTTTTTGTCATAATAATACAGAAAATAAGAATAAGGAACACAAGCCACAGTCATGGCTCACTATTCTCTTTCCAATTAGGTGTATAAAAAAGTGCCCGCCATTTTAATTTTTAATAATGTAATATATGGATTATTTTACATGATTGTAAAGCAAATTTGATGCACTTTGCAAATTTGTAAAAAAATTTGGTATGTTCCATTTGAAATTTCAAAGTAGATATTAATTACTCATAAACCGGAAGTGGTATCAGGAATGTACATCCGTCATCAAGTAGCTTACATGTTCCTGTATAAATCATGTTATATGAAAAAAATTGCCAACTTAATAAATAAGCGAGATATTTGCTGGGTCCATTAAAATATAACACCCTGTATATATTATATATATATATATATATATATATATATATATATATATATATATATACCGTGTGTCTGTCTTAAAGGTGTACATAGGAGATTAACATAGGAAATTAGTTTTTTGCAATTTCCTGCTCGCCTAATTATTTTAAACAAAAACGCGTCAAATAAAAGTTTTAGGGCATAAAATTCTGCATCTAAATCAATAAACAGAATTACCTTTACATGCTTTGTAACGACAGAAATTAATTATGAAAATGTCGAAAATTACGTTGAAAATAGCGACAGCCATAGAATTTAACAAAAAATAAATAAATGCTTGACGTTTTATCTGTCACAACGTAAGTTACCTTGTTTGACGTTTCTGACAATTTGATAAAACGTCAAGCATTTATTTATTTTTTGTTCAATTCCATGGCTGTCGATATTTTCAACGTAATTTTCGACATTTTCATAATTAATTTCTGTCGTTACAAAGCATGTAAAGATAATTCTGTTTATTGATTTAGATACAGAATTTTATGCCCTAAAACTTTTATTTGACGCGTTTTTGCTTAAAATAATTAGGCGACCAGGAAATTGCAAAAAACTGATTTCCCATGTTAATCTCCTATGTACACCTTTAAGATAGACACACGGTATATATATATATATATATATATATATATATATATATATATATATATATATATATATATATATATATATATATATTGCAACAATTACATGTACCAATTACCAAAACTCTGGGCTAAACGGAAGTGGTACTTTTTAAAATTATTTCCTAACCTAAGTAAGTTAGAAACTAGAAATTTTATATCCAAGTAACACAGCAAATATATAAAATTACCAAAACCTTATTTAAATATTTCCTAAACTAACAGAGTAAAAATTTGAAATTTTAAACGTACGTTACTTATTTAACACTGAATTCATATAAAAATTAGCAAAATTATAAACTAAACAGAAGTGATACTTTGAAAAGAATTCGATTTTTTAAAAATATTTCCTAAACAATATTCTATTTTTAAACTAGGAGGAGTAAATACGAAAGTGATTTACACTATAGAAAGTTACCAGAAAAAGTTACTAGATTTTTTTAGCGCGAAATACAAAAATTCCGTACACATCAATACTGTATACTTCGCATGGAAATTATTTTAAAATAAAAATGACATTGTAAGCTTTTATTTTTCACGCCGTATATTTGATTATGTGAATAAAAATAAATTATAATCTAAATAAACACTCTTACTTGATTTGTATCTATATATTTGAATTGAACATAGTGATAATATGCACATAACCTATATATATAATTCATTTATATACAAATTTATACAATAGAATACAATACTAAAGAAAGAATTCATGCACTATCCGCCGTACTGAGTTCTTTACATATTCGTTAAATGTTGCAACTAGTTCAGGCCTTTCTCCATAATGGTTAAAAGATGTAACAAATCCTTTCTGTTTATATTCTTTAACTACACGATAAACAGTAGATTTTGCTATTCCTACAGAAATAAATTTATGATTATTATGGCACTAAAATATGTAATTTTATTTGATTTTCTTACCTAATGTACGAGAAATTTCGCATACTATAGCTGTCATGTTCTTACCGGCGGAATTTTTCAAACTTTTGAACATATTTAATATGCTCTGCTTTTCGGCGACAGATAAATGCCCCAAATAAAGACGTTTTCTTTTCTTTATAGGTAAAAATTCCGTACTTGTACCAGACTTTTGATCCATGATTCAAAATAAATAAGTTCAAATAAAATTCAAATATAAAGCAAAACTCGAATATGAAAATAACTAAATGAAAAAAAAAAACACGAGTAAAAATAAAACTCGAATATAAAAAACTAAATGAAAGAAACACAAATAATATTGATACAATCAATATTATTAGTTCTTAAAAGAACGATTTATTTTAAAGTCACAGAAATGCGAAAAACCAAAACAGAAAAAGATAACCTCCAAACAAATGACAACTAATACATGAAATGTAAAATGTGTGTGCAGTGTAAACCTGACGAAGCACTAGCCAATCAGAAGCGTCAGTTTCGGCGGTTAAAATTTAAAGTACTCCTCCTACTTTAAAACAGGGTATAATAAAGATAAATATTTAAAATTTTCCATCTAAATTAACTATGCACAGTCGCATTTATATACAATTTATTAAAACTCGGAGGTAAACAGAAGTGGTACTTTACTTGAAAAATAATTGACTTCTTTCAAATATATCCTTAACTAACTGAGTTAAAAATTTGAAATTTTATATCTAAGTTTCTTATTTAACACTGCATTTATATAAAAATTACCAAAACTCTAAGCTAAACGGAAATCGATTTTTTAAAATATTTTCTAAACTAACAAAGCTAAAATTTTATATCTAAGTTAATTATTTACCATTGCAATTATATAAAAATTACCAACACTCAGGGGTGTAAAAAGGGTAGTTTTCTTTTAAGAAAATCGACTTTTTAAAATTATTTCTTAAATTAACATTTAAAAATTTCAAATTTTATATTTAAGTTAATTATTTAAAATTCCTTACGTATAAAAATTGCGTGTTAACATAAATGACAGGCGATTTAACACGAATTACGTAAGATCTAAGCGTCAAAACCCAATTTGGACCCCGGATTCGAAATCCTTTGGGTCGATTTAAGGGGTTACTCAAAATTTATTTTCCCGATCGAAACTGAAAAAGGTGGACAGCTTTTGGTGTTTTTTTTGGCAAAAAAAAAACTTTTTGACTCCGATTAATTTCAAATTCAAACGCTGCATATCTCAAAAACTATTAAAGCTACAGTCTTATTTGGATTCCACAGATTATTATCTATATATGATCTAATTTTTATGAAATACTTCCTGAAACTTTCAGAATTATCTAAAAAAATATAAAATATGGCGTATATTTGACTTAACAGAAACACATGCCGGTCATTGACATCTCGCGGCAGATCAATGAACTGTTTAAGCGAGAACACTTAACCATAGTGGGGACACAATCCTAGTAGTTCAGCCGTTTACTATAAGTAGTATTTTTAAAAATTTGAATTTTTTAAAATTGAAATATAAATATGAAATTATCAAAATTTAGGTATGTATGGAAAAAAACACGTAGATTTCGAACATATGAGTGCGATTTTTCCACATCGGCCCATTTTTGGGTGTGACGTCATTTCCAGTTAAACCAGCGATTTAAGGGAAGAATGTAGCATGACAAAAGTTGTTCAAAACTATTTAAAATATAAGATTTACTCAGAATAAACAATCATAAATGCCCCAATTTTAGGTATAGAAACTTGAATTTTTTTTAGTTTTTACCATCAATTGGTTATAAATTGATAACACGTGAACTAATTAAGATATTTATACCAAATTTTGGATATATTTAGTTAAATGTTTGTACTTTTATATGGTCTAATGGATGACAATATCTTCCGCTAATATGTTAAAAACAAATTATATTACTTACCATACATAGTGCTGATGTAGCTATAAACAAATATAAAATATGTCAATTTCTCTCGAAATTGTTTATAAAATTTCTGGATTAAATACTACAAGAGTAGCACCTAAGCACTAAAAAAACTGCGTGCATGGATGCTTTTTCAAGGTAACATCTATGCACCGAAAAAAAAATTTAATTCGTGCATGGTTGCTTCCATTAAGGTAGCATCTATGCACTAAAAAAAATTATTGCATGCATAGATACTACTTCCAGGTAGCATCTATGTACCGAAAAAAAATTTATTGCGTGCATGGATGCTTCTACCCGGCAGCATCAATGCACCGAAAATTTTTACTGCGTGCATGGATGCGTCTTCCAGGTAGCATCTATGCACTGAAATAATTTTACTGCTTGCATGGATGCTTTTTTCAGGTAGCATTTATGCATCAAACATATTTTTACAGCGTGCATGGATGCTTCTTTAAGGTAGCATCTATGCACCGAAAAAATTTTACTGCGTGCATGGATGCTTCTTCTAGGTACTATCTATGCACAAAAAATATGACTTTTTAAGTATTTTCTAAACAGAGTTAAAAATATGAAATTTTATATCTAACTTACATATTTGTTGATACAATTACACAAATACTTACCAAAGCTCTGAGGTAAACAGAAGGAATCTTTACTTGAAAAAATATTTGACTTTTTAAAAATATTTCCTAAACTAACAATTCAAAATTTTATATCTACGTAACTTGTTTAACATTTCATTCATATAAAAATTACCAAAAATCTGGGGTGTACAAAACGGGTACTTTACTTGAAAAAAATCGACTTTTTTAAATATTTACTAAACTAACACAGCTAAAATTTCAAATTTTATATCTAAGTTACATGTTTAATACTGTAATTATATAAAATTATTAAAACTCAAGGAGTACTTTACTTGAAAAAATTTAGTTTTTTAAAAAGTATTTTCTAAACTAACAGAGTTAAACATTTGAAATTTTATATCTACGTAACTTATTTAACATTGCAATTATATAAAAATTAGCGAAACTCTAAGCCGGACAAAAGATATACTCTACTTGAAAAAAAAAATTGTTTAAAATATTTCCTAAAATAACAGAGTTAAAATTTGTAATTTTATATCTAAGTTAATTATTAAACATTGCATTCATATGAGAATGACCAAAACTCTGGGGTGTACAAAAAGGGTACTTTACTTTAAAAAAAAAATTTATTAAATTAATTCTTAAATTAACAGACTTAAAAATTTCAATTTTTATATTTAAGTTAATTATTTAAGAATGCATACATATAAAAATTGCGGGTTAACACACGTGCCGTATTCGAAATCCCTTAGGTCGAATTAAGGGGATGCCGTGTATAATTCAAAATTTATTATCACGATCGGCACTGAAAAAAGTGAACTATTGTCTTAGTGATTTTTCTTTTGGCAAAAAAAAAACTTTTTGACTCCAATTTATTTCAAATTATGTATACGTTAACTAGGGATAAAGGACTAATGGATAGCCAAATCTGAGCCCATAGGGGTTGATATTAAGGGAATTATTTAAGTCTAAAATGGGTTTTCGGTAATAACTGTGTCTAATCATGTTTTTCTGTGTAATTGCACATACTTGCTCCCGCCGTTTAAATATATATATACAGGGTGTCCCATAACTTCAGGTACATATTAGAAGGGCATATAGTTCTTAATGTCCTGATTACGGAACAAAAAGAATTTTTTCAAAATTCAAAAATTAGTTTTTAAGGTTTTTGAAGGAAACAGTTTTGGGACACTGGTTGAATAGGTAGTTTTAATATTAAATATTACATTGTATTATATCTAATTAATAAGAAATGTTTGCATAATACAATCATTTCATTAGGTTTCTAGTAGCCGACCACATAAATTGTGTTTCTTATAACAGTTTTGATATTGCTCTTCTGATTATTGTTACAAATATGAATGGTTACAGTAACAGTGAGTTAGTGGATATGTTGCTAATGTATGGCGAAGCAGGGCAAAACTGAATTTTCGCATATTTGTAAGCCTTACTCAACGCCTTCGCGACACTGGTTCTTTGCAACCTAATCGGGGAAGAGACGGCGGGGCTCATCGGAGACCAGTAAATGTTGAAAATGCTGTTTTAGATTTGGTACGCAATGACCCAACAATCAGCATAAGGAGAATATCTCGTCAACTATCAAGTTTACCACGAATGACAATTTGGAGAATTTTAAGGAATAATAATTTACATCCTTATCATTTTCAACGGGTACATGCGTTAATTGAACCCGATCATTACTCTCGAGTAAGGTTACGTTAAAAGTAATATCTTCCGACGAAGCGATATTTACTCGTGATGGTATACATAATATTCATAACTGTCATTACTGGGCCGAAGAAAATCCACATGCTGCTGTCAGGAGTCATTTTCAGCACAGATTTTCACTAAATGTTTGGGCTGGGATGGTAAACGGATCGTTACTGGGACCATACATACTTTCTAACAGAATGTCTGGGAATGATTATTTACAATTTTTGCAGAATAATTTGCCTGAATTATTAGAAGATATTCCTCTTAATGTACGTCAAAATGCATGGTTTATGCATGACGGTGCGCCGCCACGTTTTGCTAGAAATGTCAGACATCATCTTAGTAGTATAGTCATAAGAGTACGAGCTCAATTGTGGGTGCTCCAGGGGGGTGAGGTGGAGCTAGGGGGGTATCGGAAGGGGGGCATTGATGACATTATCAGTGACACCTGGAGTTAGGTATGCACACGTGGGTTGTGAGTCATACAAACACCTGAGGATATGCCACGCGTACAGGTTAATGCCCCCTTCCCCATGCTCTGGAATGTGTAAGGGTGCAATTAAGTGACACCTGGGGTTCAGTATGCACACGTGGGTTCTGAGTCATACAAACACCTGAGGATATGCCACGCGTACGCGGTATAGGAATGGATTGTGAAGGTTTTAAAAATAAGACGTTTTTATTATATACATTTATTACAAAACAATATGTTTTTACAGATTATTATATAAGGTATTAAAACTGTAATCTTATATTAGCACTTATGTAGTAAAACTATATACATCTGGAAAGGTATCGTGAAATAAAAAATTAATTATTCGTTTATCATCATATGAACTTAATGCTAATTTGGTTTGTTTTATTGTATATACATTATGCTTTTCAGAAGTAATTAAGGTTTGAGATTTTACTATAGACTCATTGTTAAACAAGCAGTTGTAATAATCTTCAAACCTTATAGTTTTCACAGTGGCTTTAGTAACGCCTTTAGCTTTCATACTTAACATGTGCTGATTATTAGACATAGTTTTATAAGCATACATTTTTGCTCGTAATCCAATAAACTCGCTCATAATTTTGCCATTGTTTTCGTCTTTCATCAGTCCAATTACTTTCTTATTAACCAAAGGTATATTATAAAAATTATTTATAGGGTAATCAGAAGGATCAAATTTGTGAATATCTTTTTATATAATTTCATATATGTTAATATTTACTGTCAGTATCAGTGTAACATAGCTCCACATTTTTACCTGAACTACATTTTATGTAATTATAATGAAAATCATAAATGTATGTTTTTGAAATATCTAAAATCGAAAATCCAACGTAAATAGGTTTATTAAAGAACACAGATTTTTTACTCATTCCAACAAGTATAATGTCCTTATCAATTATTGTACAGCTGTGAAAATTTGGTTCAGCTATAAGATTTTTTGCTCCATGTCGACCCTCCCGCTGAGTTACCAATTTTACGTCTTTGTGTTTCCAAACATTTTCCATAGTTTTCCCAAAAACTGCGTTGTTCATTAGTTTAAAATAATTTTTTTGAAATTCATTATTAGACTTTTTTCTTAGTTCTGTATTTAAATTAATATAAGACTTCAACCATGGACTTTGTTTAAATTTAAGAATTTTATGAATCTGTTTTATTTGTAACCCTAAACAAAAGCACTGTTTTAAGTTTTGATAATGAATAACATAGTTCTTTTTATTATATAAGTTTGCAATTAATTTTGATTCTTTCGATGAGGGTGGAGTGAAGTTCTGAGGACAAAGGGGTAAATCTTTATGTAATTCATGAAATGATTTTGGATAATTCAAGTCAACTTCAAATATGTAACCCGTCTCAGAATTTTCAGTAATATTCATTAAATCAATATTGTAAAATTCAGATTTATCAACCCAACTGAATTCTCCATATGGTAAATAATGACTCATTGCTGCCCCATACAAATTATTTACATCAAAATACATAAGATAAGATTCCTCGTCTTCGGAATTCATTCATTCATATACTTATTATTGGCTTTTGCATAACGTTTGGAACATTGAACTAGTCCACCGCGTATTCCCTTTTCTATGAATAATAATTTTTCTATATCTGTTAATAATTCCAAAGTTACATTTGTATATTTCAACATCGCGTCAAATGCTAAACCGAGGGCTGCAAAGCATCTAATTCATATGTTTCAAAACAATTTAGACGAAAATTTTCAAACATCAGCTAATAAATGAACATCTGTTGCAAGATATAAATCTGAGTATTCCCCTAATGTTTTGTGACGCCACCCCCGGGGGCGGTTGCGCCATATTGGCGTCGTCTTCTTTGTTTCGGCGGTTGGGTTGCTCGGGCGCCATTATTGCGGCGGCGGTGTCTGAAAAGAAGACGGCTGGGTGCCGGGATTGCTCGAAGTGGAGAAAGGACCAGGGGGTTGCACAGAAACACGTGGAGAATATAAATTGTTTAATATTCTTAAATAATAAATGTTATATACAACACCATATAATAAAGAAATAGAAAAACCTGACCCAATGACCATCTGGACTATCGTGACACTGACTACGGGCCGTGAAGCGACCCAAACTTGACAGAGGTAACAAAAATGAAATAAAACTCTAACTTGAAAATTGACTTTACTTTTATTCTCAGAGCGGACGGCTGGTGAGACTAAGTGTCGTTCTCGGACGACTACACTCATCAGAATTTTTCTATCACTCGATAGCGACGAAATACGGCAGAGACAAAATTCTCTATCTTCTCAGCGGCGGCGGATTAGCTCAGAGACGGGACCCTTGTAAAGAAGTCGGCTCGAGAAGTACTCTTGAAACCAGAGAAGTCAGCAACTGAACTGCCTCTGGGAGACTCATTTGTCTGTGTGATTTTCTGACTTTTATATCGTAATTTGGTGGAGGTGGAAATGCCAAAATTCAAATGGTGGGGCACTAGTGGGGATGTCTTTTGTAAAACTTTGAGGTCGCTGTGATCGTTTTACAATAAAAAGAAAATATTTAATTTACTAAAATGTGCAAAAATAATAGATGGTCATATTTTCCCTACAGTTACAATATTTACACAACCATACAATTTACATTTTAATAAATTACCATTTACTATATTCTACAAAATTACTAGTGCTGCCAAACGTGATGACATTTGCAAGTACAATTGTCAAATGTCAAATCTACAAGTCGTAGTACAAAACAAACGTATTGTTGTTACATTGTTACAACCAAGTGTCTACAAAGACAATTACAATATCAGGAAACATTGTACCAAACGTGTGGGTCGACTGCTCATAGTTTTCGTTACATTATCGGTAAGTTACACAAAACTGTTCGTTGTACTTTGCTAATGAGGTTAACTTTGCAGGTTAAACTATTACAACAATTGTTTCCTTATCCCCTGGACGACTAAAACACAGGTAAGTACCTTGTTCTTATTTGACAATAGTACAAATGTTATACTTTACAGGTTTTACGAGAGAAATGTATGACTGGATCACTCAGATCATTCGCACCAGCTTTAACAACTGGATGAAACATTCAACACTGGATTTGGATTTTAAGTGTCAACTGTGGCTTTATGGTTTATAAACAGTTCACCCAAGTATTTCTACTGGAAAAAAGGCCACTTCGTCACAGTGTATACACCACTTAAAGCCTTACATAAAATATATTCTCTGTTGTTGTACATTACGCCGGTGATGACAGCATTTATTTCCATTTCCACACGGTAATTTAAAAAGGGATCGTAATTTTGTTCGTACACTACGCAGTACAATATTTATTTATTTATTTATTTATTTATTTATTTACGGGAAGCCAACAGATTACCCAATAATAGGCTTCCGCTTATGTACAATTAAATATTTACAGAACTATACAATATGAGTACCTATAAATATGACATTTACCAATTACATAGACCAGAAGTATAAAAAGAAAAAAAAAACAAAGATAATGTTATGTAGTGTCATAACTGTGTAATGCATTTTTAAAGTGGTTTAAAGATAAATTAAAAATATCTAAATGTTGGAAACTTCTATTATAACATGACATAATTCTATTGATAGGCGAGTTTTTGTGATTATTAGATTTGCATTTCAAAATATAAAAAAGATTTTTATTCCGTGTGTTGGACGGAGGAACGTGGAAATTTATATTATCAATAATAGAAAAATTATCAATAGAATTATTTACAATTTTGTGTAATAGAAGCATGTCGTTTGCAGTTCTACGTTGTTCCAATGATTTAAGATTTAATTGTTGTAGGATATCACTGTAATTTTCATTGTATAATGAGAATTTAAATTTTAGTATATTTACAAATTCTTTCTGTACAGACTCTAAGTTATTTATGTTTTTATTGTAAACTGGGTTCCATATTTGCGATGCATATTCAATAATAGGAAGTACTAGCGACTTGTATAATAATAAGAACGAATATAGTGTATTAAAATGTTTACAATATCTGTAAATAAATCCTATTATTTTATAAGCTCTGCGAACAATGGTATCAATCTGTTCGATAAAAAGTAATTTAGAATCAAACAGAACACCAAGGTCTCTAATGGTGGTTTTGCGCTCTAAGACCAAATCATGTAATTTATAATTAAATGAGACAATATTCCTGTTTCTAGTGAAGCTTATGACAGAACATTTTGAAATGTTTAAGGTTAAGTCGTTCTCAGTGCAGTATTTGTCAAGGTTTGACAATTCGTTCTGCAGTAGGTAACAATCTGTTAAAGAGGTAATACTTTTAAATATTTTTAAATCATCTGCATCAATCATTACAAGAGAAAATCACAATGATTGAAACAGTCACCTATTGAATTTATATAAAGATTAAGTAGTAATGGCCCTAAATGTGATCCTTGTGGTACACCTGAAGGAACATTTATCGTACGCGATTTGTAACCATTGACAAAGACCAACTGAGAACGGTTTTTTATATACGACTCAATCCATCGTAGAAGAGTACCGTGAATACCGTAAGATGCTAGTTTGGTTATTAATAAAGTGTGATTAACTCTATCGAAGGCTTTGCTAAAATCCGTGTACACAACATCTACCTGTGTTCTGTCATCTAGACACGTGCTAACAAACTCAGTACAAGGGAGTAAATTATTTAAGACAGATTTTTTGTTACAAAACCCTGTCTGTTTGGGAATAATTATGGTATTAACATCTCGTTTTATTTTATTAACTATTAAATGTTCAAAATTTTTTCCAAATGTTGACAAAATAAAAATTGGACGATAGTTAGCTATGTTTCGCTTATCTCCAGATTTAAAAATGGGTGTGATGTGTGATAATTTCCATATTTCTGGAAATACTCCTGCCTGAAGTGATTTATTAAAAAGTAGAAAAAGTGGGTACGATAGGTAATAAGCACAGGTTCTGATAAAGCTAGGGTGTATGCCGTCTGGTCCACAACCCTTTTTAATATTTAGCGTACATAGACGTAATATTTCATTTTCCTGTATTACTACATGGCCTATATTTAAGTTCGAAGAATTATGTTGTGTGTTATTAATGTTACAGTGAGTTGTGTACACTGATTCGAAGTAAGAAGCGAAAAGATTACTTATTTGATCGCCCGACAGAGCAACAGTATCGTTTAAAAACATTGAATTTGGTAAGTTGTTATCTTTGCGGAAATTTTTTGTGTGTTGCCAAAAACAATTAATATTAGATTTCATGCTATTTTCAATGAATTTAATATAATTATTGTAATCTTGAGATAAAACAACTTTATATCTTCTACGAAGTATCGAGAACGTATTGTAATCATCAATATTATTGTAAGTTTTCCATTTTTTATGGAATTTATTTTTCTCATTTATTATTTTTATGAGATATTTTGAGAACCATTTTGGATATTTTCTGTTTTTATGATATTGAAGAGGACAGAAGGTATCCAAAAGACTATAAAATATCGTAAAATGTTTTTACATTGTCATTAATATTTTCATGACTTAATTTTGTGTCCCAATCAATAGCGGATAATTTATATATGATATTTTCATAATCACACTTATTGTAGTTGTACCGCGCAAAATAATGATTTTCAAGGGGTTTGAAATTTAATAGATTAAAATGTATTTCTAGAGCAGGATGAAATTGATCTAATTTACTAATTGGTTCGTTACAGTGTGATATGATTAGATCGATTGTACAAAAAATTAAATCTAAAATAGTGCCTTGATGATTACAAATGTAATTGTACTGTTTTAAATTGCAGATAGAAATAGTGAATAGGGAATGGGTATCAGATCTTCTTAGGATAACTGGCGAGGGGGGAGTTTTTGACCACTGTAATTCTGGCAGGTTATAGTCACCCATTATTAGTACGTTGTCCGAAGCAAGTTGCAGGAAAACGTCATTTATCTTGTTAAAATGGTTGCTGTAGATGTTAGAGTCACTTTGGGGAGGAATGTAAACACAGCATATAAAAAATTTCTGGTGGTTGCTACTAGACACAGATACCCAGATGTCTTCAGCGCGCGAACACCAATCTGAATACGATTGGGAATAGTATTTGTTGGACACTAAAATTAAAACACCGCCGCCTTTCTTTTTGTTAGGATCCTTACGATCTCTCCTAAAAACTGAGTATTTGCTTAAGTCACAGAGTTCACTATCATTAATAGAATCATTAAGCCAAGTTTCACTGAAGCAAATTACATCGTAGTTGTTTGCACTGATTTCGTTATACACACTGATTAATTTAGTTTTTAAACCGCGAACATTTTGATAGTATATGCTAATCATATTTAAAAATAATATGAATAATGTTGTATTATATTAACATTTTTGATTTAATTTAATTTACCTAGGTCTTTTTCGGTATTAATTATGATTATCGGACTATTATCATTTTTACGTACAAAGATTTTGCAGTTTTTAACCCACGAGTATTTGAAACCTTTTTCACGAGCAGTTTCTTTTGTTTTTTTTAATAAAAATTTATTATTAGGGCTCAAGTGATCATTAACAAAAACTCGCGATTTTTCTTTAAAGTTAATATCGGTGGTGAATAGGTCTTTTTTTAGACGAGCCTGAGCTATAAATTTATCTCTCTTTAGCCGCGAAATGAACCTGACAATTACATTTTTAGGTTTGTTCGAGTTATTAAAATGAGAAACTCGATGTATTGCGTCCAAATCATTTTCAGTTGTAGGGCACTGTATGTTGTTACTTAAATCAGATATGATATTAATTAAGTTTTCATTACTTTTTTCTGGAATACCAACAATTTCCAGGTTATTGGAGCGGGATCTTTGTTCCAGATCAAAAACTTTTTGCTTTAGCATTTCGCATTCTTTTTTAAGTGGGTCAATTAAATTAATTTTATCCGTCCACAATTTGATTTTATTATCGAAGTCGTCCATTTTATTGCAGCAAAACTCAACCGATTTTTTTAGTTCTATTACAGACGCCATGATGTCATCTAAAGTATAATTTGAACTAGATGTGGATTGAGTTCGAAATGCCGATTGATCTTTTTGATCTTTACAAGGTGTGCAAACCCAAACTAAAAGTTTAGAGGACAGCAGAATATCTTTTTCGGTTTGAGGTATATTCAAACAGCTGATGTGGTAGCATGAATGACAGCCGAAGCACGTGACTGATTTGTCTTGTCTGCTCACCTTCAGTTTGCAGTTGTCGCACGTTGACACCATAATGATGATTGTACTTGTATTGAATGCTGATAATATAACTGGTCAACTGTAAGTCACTGACCTCTCGGTCTATGAGACTTGCTGGATTTTGTTTATAGATGCAATAAATAAGTAGCACAGATAGATGCACTTAAAATCAAAAACTGCACTAAAACGCACAAAGTATTTAAGTTGAAATATCTTAATTAGAAATACTCAGAAAGGTGCAGATTTTAGTACAAATATTATAAATATATCGCAAAAATAAACAACTAAAAGTTTTAAATACACGACTGATCACAATGAATATATAAATATTAAAAAATATCATGAATTAAAGAAAAAAATCATTCCCGAATACATCCCAAAACTCTATATGAAGATACAGAAGGTTTAATTCAAAAAAATATAGATAATATGACAGTTTCTAATCCCAAATTTGAGGAAGTTGAAAATACAGCTGCATCTCGTAATATTATCCAAATAAAAAACATAAAGGAAATTGCACATCCAAGTACTCAGATATCTAATGATGAAATATATAGTTTTTGCGAATTAGCAAAACAGTTAAACGATTACATCAAGCGAATCGAAATTTATCCCAATTTATTAATTGTTTTTGGTGATCCACAAGCGATATTTCTCGCAAAACGAGTATTAAAATATTCACGAAAACATAAACATTTCAAACAAAGTATTAACTACGACACAACCATCAAATTGGGTGATTTTTATTTATCTACATTGACCGTTCGCAATGTCGAATTAGAACAGGATCCAATATTTCCTGTCGTATTTATGTTACACGAATGAAAATATAAATCTCATCACGAGATATTTTTTAAGTATCACGTCCTCCCTGAATTAAAACTACATAAAAATTTGAAGTCTAATCCAATAGTCTCTGATCATGAAGAAGGAATTGTGCAAGCAATTTTGATTTGTATACCAGGAGCGGAAAAAAACTTAATTTTGTGCAGAAATCACATACAGTCTGATGTAAAACAGTGGCTCATTAAAAATAAAGGAAAGCATGATTGGCCAGCTATTCGAGAAAATTTACATGATTTACTAGAATGCGAAAATGAGGAACATTTTTCAGAATTGTTAGACAAGTTTAAAGTACACTGGTCTGATCGTTTTGTAAAATACATGGCAACAAATATAATTTTGGACATGAAAAAGTTTGTATACAAAGAAGTTACTAAAAATTTCACAGCTTTTAATAATTGTTATGCTACAAACAGTATTAGCGAAAGTATGAATAATGTAATAAAGCCAAGAAACAAATTGGAAAGAATTAAAAGTGGACGAATTAATATTAGTCATGTATAAAATGCAACAGTTTTATTTGCACGAATTTAACAGGGCATACAGTGATATAGGAAATTACCATAAAAAATCTCAATTCAAAAATAAAAATCTATGTTTAGATTTATCAGGGATTAGAATTCGAAGTTTAAAAGATATAGTATCTTCAATAATTCAAGACAGTAATAAAAATGCCATCCAGCAAAAATATTGCAAAAAGACAGGATTTCGTATGTCACAAAAGCATATAGCTCGTTTATGTGTAAAACATAAATTAATTTCTTTCAATTCAGATATGCAGGATTTTATTGTGCGGAACCCTTTTAAAGAGGAATACCATGTTGTAAATTTTCGTAATGAAAAAAATAAATGCAGTTGTAAAATAGCAAATTGTTACCATACAATTGCTGTAAATTTAATGCAAGGAAACATTACAAAAGGAATTGTTGATTACAAATTATCTAGTATAAATAGAAAAAAACCAGGAGAAGGTAAAAGTGGTCGGAAACCTCCACGTCCACATGATTTCGACTACACGTTAGAAGCAGCACCTGATTCTATTCTTTCGGAGTTATACTCTCCACAGTACCAATCAACACCTATATCATTCTTTAAAAGGTTAAAAAAAAGAGGAAAAGGCATTAATCAATATATTTCCTAAAAATATAAATATGTTAGAATCTGAAAATGACAGTATTAGTATAGATTCATTCTTAAAAGTAAAATCTAAAAATAATGAAAATAATATATTAGTTAAACCTGATGAAGACGCTGATGCTGATTTAAATATATCCCACATACCTGAAGCAGTTAATAAATGTAAATTAGAACAAGCTCAAAATTATAATATTCCCAAAGACGCATATGATAATCCAAATTATAAAAATTTAAAATCAAAAACATGGTTAGATAATTTGTTGTTGGCCGATGTGATAAATATGTTATTAATGGCATACGAAGTTGTAGATAGGGTTCTGCTTGTAAGCGATATACAATATAGTGAACTTGTTTCCAAACAGTATTCAAAAATATGCTCGTTTATGTACGAAAACGAAGCTCTAAATAAAGATGTTATTATAGTACTAATACACCATAATGTAAATCATTGGATCGTGGGTATAATATCATTTAATATGCGTGAAATATACATTTTAGATTCAAATCAATCAAATGAAGACAACGCTTATACCGAACATTTAAAAAATTTATTTACACTCATGCATATATCTTATTATTGTGCCAACAGTAATACGAGTAAAAATATATTGGGCTGGAAATTATTCATAAGTTCTGACTGCCCACAGCAAAAAAATACTTACGACTGTGGATTATTTACTATTTACTACGTATATGCTCTGTTTGAAAGATTTTGTACATCGACAGTAAAGAGTAAAACTGGAAGAAAATGGTTGTATATGATTTTAAATTCCGGTATCCCGAAAGCTCAACAGATCTTTGTTGGCGATGGAAACAATAAATATTATCGTTCATTTATACCGACTATTCCAACAAATTTGAAAATTGAGCGAGTTGGAACAGAGAAAAAAGTATCACGAATATTATCTGGTACACAAATAGACTGGCAGTTATGTGACGAAAGAGAACAATGCAGGTCAAATTTGGTAAGCCAGGTACTGTGTGTGGTGTACAGGAATACACAATACCATTTCCGAAAAATTATTTTTTTGTAAATTTTGTTTATAAATATTTGGTACATAATAAACTTTATTTTTTTCTGTATTGAAATGAAATAATTTTGAAATTCTTCTTTTGTAAATTTTGTTTATAAATATTCGGTACATAATAAACTCTATTTTTATTACCTGTCGCCATTATTTACTTGAACGTATTTCGTTGTAATTTGGCATGTAAATACTTAAGTCAGTTGTCCTATTTGATAATTATTATTATTTATTTTACCGTATTTCGATATAATTTGGCTTGTAGATAATTAATATTACATAATAATGCTAAAATAGCGCTGGTCAGCTTAATTCAGCTCAGGTCAGCTTGCCTATTTGTTAATTATTGTTATTTATTTTACTGTATTTCATTTAATTTGGCTTGTAGATAGTTAATATTACACAATAATGCTAAAATATTGCTGGTGAGCTTAAGTCAGCTCAGGTCAGCTTAGGTCAGTTGTCCTATTGGATTAATATTATTATTTATTTGAAAGTATTTCGTTGCAATTTGGCTTGTAGATACTTAATATTACATAATAATGCTAAAATATAGCTAGTCATCTTAAGTCAGCTTAGGTCAGCTGACCTATTTGATAATTATTATTATTTATTTTACCGTATTTCGTTGTAATTTGGCTTGTAGATACTTAGTATACAAATAATGCTAAAATAGTGCTGGTCAGCTTAAGCCAGCTCGGTCAGCTTTTTATTCTTATCCATCTTATAGCCGTGAATTATTTGGATTGACGTATTTTGTTTTTGAGAAATATTTTAACACGTCTTGCGATAGTGATTTTAAAGCAATGTCGTTGATCGTTCGCTGAAGCTGTTAATGACTATGAGTTTTGCCAAGGAATACATATGATGTGTTAGAGCTGTGTGTGTGAAACGAATAATTTTAAATATTAATTTACCCTTGAACCATGAACTTATTTCGATTAACATATTTTGTTTTAAAAAGTATTTTAATACGGCTTGCGAGAGTGAATTCTAACAATAGCTAATAAATTTAACTTCAAACTTGGGTGCTAATAAAAATGAGATTAAATGGTAAACGTTTGCAGTTATTAATAGCAACAGAATTAATATTTTGTTACAATTTTTAAAAATATGGATAAACTAGAGTATTTATTATAAAAGTTTAAAACGATAGTAATTATTTTAGTCTTAAATGTGAGAGGTAAAAGTTGTATTTCAACTTAATTTAAAAATGGGGAAAAAATTATTGCACGCAATTTGTTATCAGTTGCTTTTAAATTAAAACAGCTATCGGAAGAAGATTATAACTCTTATAAATTTTTAATATAAAAAATAGTAAAGAGGATTGTAAATATGTAATTTACATAATATGCATCTATTGCATACATATGTCAACAAATTTCCGAGGAAGATTTAAGTGATATATTAAATATGAAAGATATATGTATAGAAAATATGTGAAAAGAACTTCCTTTAAAATTTAAGCTGCACCCAAATGTTATATTAAAATTACGTTGTGTGGAACATTATAATTTACCAATACATAAAACTCAATATTGATGGACCGGTTTGAAGTTAGCAACGATTTTTTAGCTACGGAAACAATTCTGATCACTATTTCATGAATACGGCATACACGTTAATATAATGGAATTTCCGATATTTATACTTGGCGAATGTCAAAGCAATAGAAATTTGGCAATTGATTTATACCGAGAGCGGTATCCTAATTTGAGAACTCCACGTCGAAACCAATGCATTTATTTATTATAATTATGCATCATTTAGTCTGTCACTAAATTTTAATAGCCTCTTTCTAATTAGTGTAATGTTGAAAATAAGTATGAATAAAAAAGTATCAAAATTTTGTATTAAATAATGGTTTTTCCGCTATGTACTACTATTTTTTATGAACGTAAATAACTTCTTAATTTATATTTTTAAACCCCTTATTACTTAATACTTTTTTAAAGGGTATCTAATTTACATTCAAAATAAATAAATCTATATAAGGTGTTCCATTAAGAAATATAAAGTTACATATTGTTACGCTTAAACGGAGCACTCTGTATACAAATGCATATGGTACGTAATATATCATATAAATTATATTTGAAGAGTTTTTCTATTTGACTTAAAATAAAAGAGTTATAGAGGACAGACCGATGAATCACCCTGTATATATACAGGTTGTTTCCTTTAAAACAACCAGCGCTTTTTTGGGCGAACTAATAACTTTAGAAAAAATGATATATACAAGAAATGATCAAGAATAAGAGGCTAATTTATTAATAATAATAAACCGAAAATTCGACCAGTGGTTCTCATACGGCAGAATAAAATTATATTTTTTTAAATGGTACCCTATATCATTTTTTAGCCCATTAGATAGAGATTTTTTTCTGATTTCTACGATATAAATATGGTATAGGGTTGTAACATGTATATATAGGCTATATAATACACAGGTCTGTTGCCTAGTTACGCTACTAGTAAACCCATTTTTTATTACATTATTTTTAGTTTTTAATACCATTTTTCTCGAAATAATTGTTATACAACTCTATGCTACATTTATATCGTCGGAATCAGAAAATAATATTCTATTTAAAGGGCTAGAAAATTATATAGGATGCCATTTAAAAAAAATATAATTTTGCTGTACCGTTTGAGAACCACTGATTAAATATTGGGTTTGTTACTATTTATACATTATCCCTTTATTCCTGATCATTTTTGGTATAAAACATTTTTCTCTAAAGTTGGTAGTTCGCAGAAAATAGCGCTGGTTGTTTTAAAGGTAACATCCTGTATATCTGGCAGTCTCGTTATCGTCACTGATAATAAAATTATCAAAGGAAATGACAAGGAAAACATATACAATATTGACGGGGAAAACAGATACAAAAAAGCATTTTATTACAACTAGTATAAATAGATGAAGAAGTAAGTAAATATTTTTACTCATCATTTTATAGTCGGTTCAACACTATGCTGATATTAATTTTTTGTTGATCTCGAGTGCAACTGCCGAATGGAGTCCAAAATGTACTCCTTGCAAATGTTTGTTGCTTTCAACAAGACTTATTACTCATACTAAATTTAAGAATTTGAAAACCGCACAATGTTTTGGGATAAATAGTATGGCATCAGTGCCATCAGATTTTCCTACAGAGATACAGTGTATTATTATTAAAGGTAAGTCACTTTAAATATTAATATCATCCACGACGTCTTAGCGTCCGCCACCTAATAGTAAAGGGGGGTATTCTTTTTTGTTTTACTATTTTAAATCCCATTACCATAGCTACAATAAAGAGGATTATATATTTTCAAGTATTGCTTTAAGTATGTGACTAAAAATATAAAATTAATCAGTGAGTGAGCACTTTCGAATCATTACTTATAGTTTCACAGCTTTGACAGATTTTTGTTAGCATAAAATTAATTTGACAGTTTTAAGTCCCCAGTATTAATTTGGCAGTTTTTCCGGAACCAGATATTAATTTGTCGCATTGATATCAACAGTTTTCAAGTCAGCTAAAAATAATTTGACCATTTTTAACACTTCCAGTAATTTTTTTGACATCTTTGGTAGTTTTTAAATCACCAGCAGTTAATTTGTCAGTTTTTAAGTCCCTTAATAGTTAGTTTGAGACACTTGGCAGTTTTTAATTCCCCAGAAATTAATTTGACTGTTTTGTCTCCCAGAAATTATATTGTGGCCAGCACAATGCCTTCCGTCATTTTTATGTATTTTATACAAATTCCATATAGAAAATTTATTGCAAGAGTCTTTATAAAAAAAATAATATATTTAACAGCATTTTTTCAAGAAAAACTGTTATAATCTTCAAATGAGGGTTGACCAATTATAACCAAAATTTAATCACGTCTGCTTATAGATACGTAAATCATAATTTTTGGAATCTAACCAAATCCAACCCTAACCTAACCTATAGTGACCTCCACTTGACCACGCCCACGTATACGATTCGGGCGAAGCGCTTTCTGCCGATACGCGATTGTGTTTTTGAATATTCGGAATTTGAATGATTCTGTCTATGCATATGTGCGAAATGTAATTCAATACAAAATAATAAAAATACAAACACCACGTTCAGGGCTGGACTGGCCCGGCGGGATACCGGGAATTTCCCGGTGGCGCGTGACGGCTCATGGCCTGACGAACTTAAAAAATAAATTATAAAAATTTAAAGTTGAAAAAATAAATAAATCGATACAAAAATGACATAAATTCTTGATTTTGAAATAATTCCCTACTAGCCTTGAATGTGCGCCAATATTTATAGATATTTTTCTTTTTTACAACCAATTGTTAAATTAGCAATACATACTTATTTTTTGTATTACCGACATCATACACATGAAATGATCATTTATATAAGGATGTATTTTATTTAGATCCAAATAACTTATCAAATTATAAATAATAACATACCTGCTACACCTTTTAAATCATTGATTTAATTAATAAAAAAATTGACAAAAATATAAAGACGGATGATATTCGGTCAATAATTTTCGTGACTCGGTAAGCTTCGTCACGAAATACTTGACCTCATCGCATAAAGCTTCTGTTTACACTCTTGTTGCATAAATAACTATTACACATACAAAGAATATCGAAAATGAGCAAATTATAGACGTCTTTAAAGAAAAAATCTGATGTGGCCAACACAATACCTCCCGCCATTTAATATTTATTAATTTAAATTCATAGGTACTTACACATTTACTAATGTTGGTAACCATATTTAGTTCTTTTCCATATAACTAATGTTCAGTTTATTATTTTCTTTTCAAAACCACTATTAATTTGAAATGATTAGTATTTTGACAGTGACATTTATCTGACAGTTACATATATTTAAGAGAAGGAGTTTTGTTTTAATCGTAGGCTCCAGGATTTAAATTGTATATTATTTTATAAATTTATCCATAATATATATATCTATACCGGGTGTCTTAGGCCGACCGACACATGGGCGATTAACATGTAAAATTAGTTAATTGTGAATAGTATCTCCCCAGTGCAAGATATTAAGATGAAATTTTGCATGCTTATCCGGGGATACTATTTCTATGGATTTCAATTCAAATCAGTCAATTTACAAGTGTAATATTAGAATAAATTAAGAAAAATTGTAGAAGTACCATGAATGTTATTCATATCTTGAAAATAATAGTATCTAAGCAACAGGTCTGATAGAGTAGGGGTAACGTGCGCGCTTCACAATTTAGAGAGTCGGGTTCGAAACCAACCGACAGCAATATTTATTTTTTAATTTTTTCTTTTCAAAATAATTTTTATTATTAATATGTTTTTAATCCTTTATTAATATTTAATTTAATAGAGTGGATACATTGTACGTAACAAGATTTATTTATTTAAAAAATATTAAATCGTACCTACTAATTACAACATTAAAATTTAAAAATTATAATAAATATTCAAAATGGCCGCCGTTTTGCGCTAAGCAAAATCCGAGACGATCGTAACATTGCTGTCTCACGTTGCTTAGCTGTCGATTAGAAATAAGCCTACATTCATTCCTTATTGCCGCTTTCTGGTCTCCTAAAGTGGTCAATTCATAATGGCCGTAAATTTTTGATTTTAAATGACCCCAAAGAAAAAAATCTAAGGGGCTTAGATCAGGAGACCTTGCCGGCCAATTAATTGGTCCATTTAAACCAATCCAAGAATCTGGAAATGAATTGTCCAAATATTCTTTGACAATTTGCACGTTATGCGCTGGACACCCATCCTGTTGAAACCATATCCTCTCCATATTTAATTCTGTAAGTCTAGGCCCAACTACTGTTTCCAATAAATCTAAATATTTTGGACCGTTCAATGTCCCTTCAATAAAATATGGTCCAATAATGTGTGATCCCAAAATTCCCGCCCAAACATTAACCTTCTGGGGATATTGGGTTCTTGATAAATTTTGAAGAGTTGGTTTATCTTTTGACCAGTGGCGAAAGTTTTGCACATTCGGTTCGTTATGAAGAGTAAATGTGCATTCATCGGTATAACAGAGGGAGTACAAAAAGTTTCTGTTTTCATTGGCTTTATCCATAATTGTTTCACAATAAGTTGCTCTTCTTTCTTCGTCGCCGTCTCGCAATTCTTGATGGTTACCTACTTCGTAACTTCTAAATCCATTTTTCTTAAGTATTCTAGCAATTTTTGTTCTACTTATTCCACATTCCATTTGTAAACTTCTTAAACTAATAGTAGGCTCCACTTCAACCCGCGCAATTATTATTTCTTCAAATTCATTTTCAATTGGTTGTATTTCCTGCTGTGTGTGATTAGCAACACACCCAGTTTCTTCAAATCTGTTAATAATACGCCTTACACGGGATTTATTAACTACTTTTTCTGGATTTTCGGCAGAAAATAGATCAGCAGTTTGCTGTAGGCTATTACCAATGTGAAATAATTTCACAATACGAATTTTATCTTTTGTAGTTAAATCCATATTATTTAAATAACACTAGCAACAAATAAAGATAGTACAATACAAATCTGCATTTGACGTTTGATTATTCAAATCAAATGTTCTCGTTTTTTTGTTTTCGTCAGGGCTAACTATAATTTGAAGAAATTTAATTTATAATAAACCAATAAAGCAAATAATAAAATATTTTTTAAATAAATAAATCTTGTTACGTACAATGTATCCACTTTATTAAATTAAATATTAATAAAAGATTAAAAACATATTATGAAATAGAAATTATTTTGAAAAGAAAAAATTAAAAAATAAATATTGCTGTCGGTTGGTTTCGAACCCGACTTTCTAAATTGTGAAGCGCGCACGTTACCCCTACTCTATCAGAGCTGTTGCTTAGATACTATTATTTTCAAGATATGAATAATATTCATGGTACTTCTACAATTTTTCTTAATTTATTCTAATATTACACTTGTAAATTGACTGATTTGAATTGAAATCCATAGAAATAGTATCCCCGGATAAGCATGCAAAATTTCATCTTAATATCTTGCACTGGGGAGATACTATTCACAATTAACTAATTTTACATGTTAATCGCCCATGTGTCGGTCGGCCTAAGACACCCGGTATATATATATATATATATATATATATATATATATATATATATATATATATATATATATATATATATATATATATATATATAAAGTAGTAATACAAACCTATAGAAAATTCAGTAAGCTTTAATTTTCATAATATAAATTGCGATAAAATAACATTTAAAGGTATTTTTCGAAGAAAATCTATTTTGAGCTTCAAATAATGTACAATTTCCGGTTATCTGATTTACACAAAAATCTAATGCTCATTTCATATTAGAAAATAAGGTACCAATACAAGGTTTCAAAATTTTCTGAATGATAGTATTTGAGTTATAGTGGAGGATCCATGCACATAAAGACACAGACATCATCGTGAAAATGTTAAAATTGGATTCTAAGGGCCTTAAATTATAAAAAAAATCGGTTCAAATGACTGGCCTGGCCCGACCCATCCGGCTTTCCCGGTACTAAATATATTCCCAGTCCAGCCCTGACCACGTTTATATTTGTGGGGTTTGAACCTCGATTTGAATAATTAAATTTTAACAAAAAACTAACTTGCTACCCACAAGACTACAACGCTAAACGGAAAATTAAATACCTTCGTCACAAAACCTATGCATATCATTTAAATTTAACTTTTTTTTACCCTCTGTCACCTATTAGATATGAAAGATATTGTCTGTGATCAAAAGATTTGTTGATGCTTTTTTAAACAATAATCATATTTTATGGTTGATAACGGATCGCACTTGAGAACTGACTGCATTCAAAATAATTTCCCCATTTAAATCAACGCTATTTTTTATTTTTTAACCTACCGTTAGTTTTTGTCTACGTTAAAACTTATTTATTATTTACGCGGCTAGTACATAAACAGTTGTTTTAGGCTAAAAATAAAGTTATCTCCCTCATGGTAAAATTATTTAAATAATTGCTTTTCTATGCGCTTACATGCACTACATTCAACTTAATGTTGTGTGCACATCGGGTAAAAAGTTCTTTACTTATCTTATCTGATTTTCTGGCCTCGGCTAATAACTTAAGGTTCGACAAAGCAGATCACTTTAACAGCCTTGATATAATCATATTTATTATTATCGTGCATTTTTTTATTTTTTAAATTTTTGTTTTAGGAGGAAACAATATAACGTCACTTGCAGGGACTGAATTTATTCCATATAAAAATTTAACACATATATGGTTAAGATACAACCAGTTGACAGATTTGCCAAACTCTTTATTCTCCAATACAATAAACATACAAACAATAAGTTTTTCGGAAAACATAATAAAAACATTACCAAAAAATTTATTTAAAAATTTGAAGTATTTGGAACTTGTCTGGATGGAAGGGAATCAGATCACTTCCATTGATGACAACTGTTTTGTAAATCTTCCCCTATTAAATTTTATAGCCATTGCTCGAAATCGTCTCACTAAAATTAATGAAAGGTTTGTAGATGATTTGAGCAGTTTAAAAGTATTGTACTTTCATGACAACCCCAACCCCGTGCATTGTGATGAAACCATATGTGAACTGATGAATCTTGTGATACACCGTAAAATGTATGCTATTGATAGTTTCATTCCGACGTGTGCGACACCAGACAGCGTTAAGGGCAAGACTTGGCCCGAAGCGGTGGAGATGGGGCAAAGGACTAGAGCTATGCCCAAAAGCCCGTCAGCGTCATGGGGGTCACATCCGCCTCACAGAAGGTATATTTATTGTTGTTAAATATTTTGTAATTAGTACACCTAACATAGAAAGAAACAACTGGGTCGTTTAAATTGATAAGTATTTTCAACACAAAAGTTAGCAAAATGTTGCAACTTTTAATACTAAATTGTTAATTGTAACTTAAATGAACACATTTTAAAGGTAAATGTAAGTGCCTAATTACATTTATTTGAAAAACAATAAAAAAAGTCTGTTGATTTTTTAGGTTATGTTTGTAAATCCATGTCACTTGATATTATTCAAATGGCTTCCCCAACCATATAAACATGACACTATTTTATATAAATTGTTTTGTAGAAAAGTAGGCCATTTAAGTATTGTTTATAACGTAGCAACTGTACGAAAAGTAATTCATTTTTTGGAATAGTGCAAGAACTACAATTGACGTTTGTACAAATAGTTTTTTTGGCACTTGCAAAATATAATGCCGTTTGCCTAAATATTTGGTTGCGAATCTGGGTCCCCGGGTTCGTTCTCGAATTACGCCAAAACTATTTGATCATAACAATAACAATGGCAAACAAATAATTGACAAGGTATAACTTTGTTACGGTAAACAATTATTATCTTAACTGTTTCTACAGCCTACCTGATATGGCGTAACCAGGTTAATTTTCCATAATTTTCTCTTACTTCTTCGATAAAAATTCACTTCAATCATATCGTTGAATTTTTTTAATTTTATTTTGAGCAAAAATGAGATTTAAAAATGCATCGCAATAAGTGAGATATGAATACTGAAACTTTGTAATTTGACGTAAGGCGACATAATATGTTGTACAAACAAATTGGTTTTATACGGTACCTATAGTGTTTTTAGTACATTAACTGTATGTATATTTATTGCAGTACTCTATGTTAAGGACAATTCTGGTGTTTCGGGCGTTCGACGTGGTTTGCTGCAATTGCTTTACACCATCATACCGGTAGCTTGAGTATCCAACGCCTCTGAAGATTATGAAAAACAGAGTATATCAGGTTTATACCAGAGCTGGGCAGTACTTAATACATTTATACCATAAGAGCAGTAGCAGTATAAGTAAAACACCAAACTTGGTAGATCATTTAAGTACGTAAGGGACTGCCTGAAATACTTTATTTTTAAGTACTTCACCTTTAAAATGCATAAAAATGTTTATTATGAATATTTTTTAAGTAATTTTTAGTAGTTATCCTGTACCTGTACGATTACAATAGTATACGTATCCATTGTTGCAATATGCAGTTAAACACATACGGCTATATCACATGTCACATCGCTTATATTAAACGACATAGCTGACAATGTTATCCAATCAAAATATGTGGCTGTGATGAACAACGCTTAGTGTCACTTGTTACATTTGTTTCTATTTGTCAAAATATGTAACTACGCTGTTTAATATAAGTGATGTGTTACATGATATAGCCGGTAATCAGCTAACAATATTTTATAAAACTGACACTTTGTGATTAATGTGTACGAAATTGTTGAAAATATTTTTTCTATTTTGCGTCTAAGCTATTACAACACTCAAAAGAGTTCGTTAATAGCTCATTCGAGTGCTGTACATTTTTTTTTGTTGGTTGTAAATGTCAAATTTCGCAAACGAACTTTAACGATTGTTAAAATTTTTATTGTCATATAATTTTGAATTTAATAATATGAAGAAAAAATTGGATGTGGCCAGCACATGACCTCCCGCCAATTCCATGTTTAAAATAGCAATATGAATTCTGCAGGCCACAATATAATATCTGGGAGACATAAAACAGTCAAATTAATTTCAGTGGAATTAAAAACTGCCAAGTCTCCCAAACTAACTATTAAGGGACTTAAAAACTGATAAATTAACTGCAGGTGATTTAAAAACTACTAAAGATGTCAAAAAATTACTGGAAGTGTTAAAAATGGTCAAATTATTTTTAGCTGACTTGAAAACTGTTGATATCAATGCGACAAATTAATATCTGGTGCCGGAAAAACTGCCAAACTAATACTGGAGAATTAATTTTAAGCTAACATAAATCTGTCATAGCTGCGAAACTATACGGAATGATTCGAAAGTACTCACTCACTGATTAATTTTTAATTTTTAGTCACATACTTAAAGCAATACTTGAAAATATATAATCCTCTTTATTATAGCTATGGTAACGGGATGTAAAATAGTAAAACAAAAAAGAATACCCCCCTTTATTATTAGATGGCGGGCGGTAAGACGTCGTGGATGATATTAATATTTAAAGTGACTTACCTTTAATATTAATACACTGTATCTCTGTAGAAAAATCTGATGGCACTGATGCCATACTATTTATCCCAAAACATTGTGCGGTTTTCAAATTCGTAAATTTAGTATGAGTAATAAGTATTGTTGAAAGCAACGAACAGTTGCAAGGAGTACATTTTGGACTCCATTCGGCGGTTGCACTCGAGATCAACAAAAAAATTAATATCAGCATGGTGTTGAACCGACTCTAAAATGATGAGTAAAAATATTTACTTACTCCTTCATCTATTTATACTAGTTGTAATAAAATGCTTTTTTGTATTTGTTTTCCTTGTCATTTCCTTTGATAATTTTATTATCAGCGACGATAACGAGACTGCCAGATTTTGCGTCTTATTAATTTATATATATATATATATATATATATATATATATATATATATATATATATATATATATATATATATATTAGGGCTGTCAAAATCTGCTGAAATTGCTAACCGGTTAACCGTTGGTTTATAAACCGACTAACCGAAAAACCGGTTATAAAACAATTACCGGTTTTTAAGCGGCTAGAAAACCGGTGTTTAACCGGTCAGAAACCGGTTTTTCACCAGGCAAAAGAATTGTTTTTAACCGGTCAGAAACCGGTTTTTAACCGATGAAAAAACCGGTTTTTAACCGGTTAAAAACCGGTTTTTTCACCGGCCATAAAATAGGTTTTAACCGGCCAAAAAGCCGGTTCTTAACCGGTCAGAAAACCGGTTATAACCGGTCAGAAATAGGTATTTTATAGCTACCACTGTTTCACCCAACTTACATATATATCTTTGTTCATTTGACTCATTTCTTCACTCACCCACCATCACTCACTAACACCACTAACAAGTGCAGTGTGCAGACGCAGTGCATGTGCATGTCTAACTTGTGGGATTATGTTGCACACGGGACTGACGCTGACGGACATGCGAAGTACAGTCACTAAGAGCGGCAATTTTAAATAGAATGTTTAACATGAATAAAAAGAAAAAAATATTTTACTGACCATCAAAAAATTGTTTTCTGTCTACTCAGGAGTACGTAATCGCCCGTAACTTAAAATTTAAGGAAACTAACACCTACGAAATCATACAAAAACGCCAAAGAAACAAGATCATTTCCGGATAGGTACTTTACTTTTGTGACTTAAAAAAAAATCTTGCTTACCGGATACGTAAAGTAATGTTACTAATTTGAAACTTTAATACCTTTACCTGGTATAGAGTGTACAAAAGCGTTAACATTAGAGTTAAGTATTCATATTCCGAGGATGTTAAATTTCATGTTGGTGATATATTTTTATTGGTAGGTACCGGGACAGTAATATTTTTAAAAATTCAACAGATTGAAGTACTTCACTGGAGGTGTTGTTTACGTAAGGTTAGTGTCATGTTGATAGCACAACTCATTACTCTAAGTACCAGGTCAGCAAAATATTTAAAATTTCATGTTATCGTGATTCTGTCGTAAAATTTCTTTGACATAATTTATTTTGAATTTTAAGTTTAAGGTTTATTGTGCCTATCTAAATCAATAACAATCATAGTTTTACATTTCATGTTCTTGCCGAAAATAAGATACTCCCACATTTTTTGTAAGGCCCACTACAATTTTTCATTTTGTTTTGAGAACATAAACAAACACCGCAAGTTGAACAAAATTCAAAACGTGAAATGACGCTACCGACGCTACAAACTTTCGATAGTATTCGATGGTAAAATCTATCGATAGTGATACCGATTGGTCTCTACCTCTATAAATAAATTTAAAATTTAATAAACACCGGCTAAAAACAAGTTAAAATTGAATATAAACTGAACAAAAACAGAATATAAATAGGATAAAAACCGACTGTAAACCGGTCAAATCCAGCTAAATACCGATTACAAACTGGCTAAAAACCAGTTGAAAACCGGCTATAAATTATTTAAAAACCGGCTATAAACCGGTTAAAAACCGGCTATAAACCGGTTAAAAACCGGATATAAACCGGTTAAAAACCGGCTATAAACCGATAAATACCGGCTTTAAACCGAATAAAAGCCGGCTATAAACCGAATAAAAGCAGGCTATAAGCCGGATATAAACCGGTTAAAAATCGGCTAATATTCGGCCAAAAACCGATTAGCCGGTTTGCCGAATATTTTAGTTTGGAAAAACCAGTTTCCGGTTAACCGATTAAACGGTCAACCGGTAAACCAAATACTTTTGACAGCCCTAATATATATATATATATATATATATATATATATATATATATATATATATATATGTGTGTTTGTGTGTATTTAATATCGTTCAGTAATAGTTCTCAGAATATATGTTTATTTCTCAAGAATGACTAATTGATTATTTCACTACACGGAACCGGAACCGAAGATCGGTTCCATTACCTGGACCCGGAACCGACGATCGGCTCCATTACCTGGAACCGAAAATCGGTTCCACTACTCGGAACCGAAGATCGGATCCAGGAACTGGGTACCCGGATAATTCGGAACCGGGTACCCGGCTCTAAATTTTTCCGGTTCTTGACAGCATTAACATAGATACGGCATAGAGAATATGCTCGAAGTTAATACTGAAAAAACAAAGATCCTTATCTTTCAGAGGGGCAGACCAGCAGTAATAAAAGATCCCATTTGTTATAATGAACGTCCTCTAGAAATTGTTCCTTCCTTTAACTACCTGGGTACCCTTTTTTCCTCGTCCGGCAAGTTCAATCAAGCAGCAATTGAAAATGAAAGAAAGGGCACTATTGCCACCCAAACAGTAAGAAATATTCTTATAAGGGGTAACTCTTTAAGCTGGCCAGAAAAAATTAAACTGCTGGAAACTATTATCAATGAACGGCTCTTTTTTCATGTGAAATCTGAGGATTAATGTACTCGAAAACAATTGAAAAATGCCAACTAACTTTTCTGAAACAGATTTTACAATGTCCAAGGAATACCTCAAATTCTATCATTCGTTTAGAAACTGGTGTTCATTCCATTGCATCTGCTATACTGCACAGAGTTTTAAACTGGTGGTGTAAATTGTTAAATATGAATAACTCTCACCCTTGCAAAATAATTTACAATAGGTTACTAATTCTTGATAACTCCAGTTTAAATAAAGTCGAATATAACTAGACCACACAGTTAAAGAATATTTTAATTTCCCTAAATTTTGAAGAAACATGGTAAAACCAATCAATTAATAAGAACAAAATTACTCACATTATAACAACTTATAGAAATACTTTACACGAAAAAGACATGAATAATGCTAAAAATTCAAAGTACGCGTGCCTCTATAGGTTTTTTTTTAATATTCACCAAGGCACAACAAATTATTTGCTTTTGAATACGTCAATTACCAAAACTAGAATTATTGCTCAAATCAGACTTGCTAGCATAAACGGTTTAAGAATATTTTATAAAGGCTTCAAGTATATTTTAGATGCAAATAATAATTGTACAATATACAATCTATGTGAAAACGAAAATTTGTACTATTTCTTTATTAGTTGTCCAATATACAATTCACTACGTGTTCATTATTTGTCAAAATACATTACGCGCATCAACTCAGAAATAAACCTTTTCCTCTTATTTGAAAATTTTGGCTTAGAAAGACTGAATAATATATCTTTTCCTTCGCTTGTCCTCCGATATAATTACAATGTAGTGTCGCGTTATGTGATACCTATCGGTACATTTGAAAGTATATAATCAAAAACACCCGACGTAACACCTCATTACAGCTCATTTAGTTACTCATTCCGTTATTTGTACCCTGTAACATTTGGATCTGGAAATCAGGTGACTTACCCCCTTAGATCTGATGGACATGTGTTCATTATGGCGTATAATTACACTAATCTGAACCTGATAGTCAAGTGACTTATCGCTGCGTGCCTGATAAACATGTGTTTATTCAATTTTTAGTAATTAAGGTAAGTACTTTATATTAAGTACCCTTCCATAGTCCAGGTTTAGTGTTGGCTTACTTCTATGGGTAAAAATGTTACATACGTTCAGTGTTACATTTGTTATGCAAACATCAAACCTTCCTTGATTCAGGTAGTTTGTCACGTGACTTACGAACCTTATATTTTACTCATATAGTTTCAACACAAGGAGATAATACATGCTCGTCCGGTGTGCGGTAACGAGAATTTACCCAGGTACATGGTTCCGGAGACAAGTTTTTTTCCTATGTATCTAAAGTCTTAAGCAAAGATTTTCTTCCTTCTTGGGGAAAAATCCTACCGATTAACAAAGGCCAAAACGTAAACATACAAGATGAATTTGTTGTAAGACTTAACAAAAATTTAAAGGAAGAAATGACTGACAAGTACCCGATGGTAGCCATTTATTAAGCCTTGCACCCACCTAAACTAATTGGTGAAAGTCAAGCGTGCATACCGGAAACAGTGGTCAAACAAGATATTTTCCTAACATGAATAGATTACTCAGAGCCTTTTTAGCTTTGGTTATCTTAATGAGTAACATGCTAACAAACGATCTAACTCTAACTGGCGTAGCAGATTCTTTGCCAAATTTGGCATACGCTTCTCAGTTTATGGATAATGCCACAACTGTACATAACGCAATCTCGCTTTACAGAAAATACATTTTCTCACCTGACCAAAATACAGAGTACAGTAAAATGGTGAAAGACCACAGGTATGGTCGATTACTTCTTCAACAAAAATCTTTATGAAGACGTAAAAACGAACACTTCTTCATTCAAAACCGCGCAAACTAACAGCGGCATCGGAATTTCACCAGGTTAAAAGAGAGGAGGGAGGCGTTAAACACAGGGCAATAAACGGACAAAAGATACATGAGAAACTATGCTGGTTCCCTACCTAATTACTGGTGTAATGGTGTAAGTGGCAGGCTCTTACGCAAGACAAAGTTGTTCTAATCTGGGTAAACGGATTCGCTATACCTTTCAAAAATATTCCTTTCAAAATTCTATATCAAAAACAGTTATTGGAAACAGTCAACTTAAAACATGAATAGGCTGTTTCTGACTTACTCTTTATAGGTACTATATCTAAGTGCTAGGTACTCCAAATGAGTTAATATGAAGTTATTTTTAGTAAAAAAAAACCCTAATGGAAAATTTAGCTTCATTTAAAATTTAGTTGAACTAAAATGTTCATATTACATCCTTTTTTAAAATTTGAGGATTCTAAAATAGTATCTAAACTATTACTGATAGTTGTTACCTAGCAAATATAGTTTTCAAACACGCTTGTTTTTTACTATTAATAGAAAGCAAGTTTAGAAAATACCTTAGATTTAGTTGTTTCAAATATCAGAGATATGAAATTAATTGTTTGCCATTTAGGTAAAAACATATATCATACATGCTAATAATGAGAAAAAACAAAACTAGAATTTAGTATCAATGTGTATTTACAGTAAAATTTCTTGAATCACTGTAATTCTTTTTTAACCGAGAAATTAACTTCAATCCAACGCAAGAACTAAAGTTTCTGGGATTTGGAAAAAGGAAAATTTCTCTTAGCTCCACATAACTATAAGTAAAACTTAACAGAAAAATGACCATTTCGAACTACCGCAAAAATCATCATAATTGGTGATGCAACCATTTTTCACTTACTATGTGTCACATAAAACAAAAGGTTTAAACTTAAACTTGAAATGTTTTTTCTAGTGCCTCAACCTCTGGCTGGGGAGCTCCCAGTCATGAATTTAATTAGCACGCGGTTAATGCAACACGCAGGAACGAAATTATCACATAAATTGTCTGGATTTTTTAGTAGCTTTCTATCACATGGCAACAACCATTGCTTTTAATCCATAAACTTAGTAATTATTGTATTTTTGCATTTTAAAACAAATGAACAGAGACATGTCATATATCGTTGGAAGGAAAAAAACTGGTGTAACTTTTCAATATGGCGTCCATATAAAAATTAAAACTTTCGCATCATAACTCGAAAATATACAGTATAAAGAAAACCTGTGCTTCGAAAAAATATAAAATGTTCCCTAATGATGTGCTAACCAAAAATCCAGTATTATTTAACACTTAGAAGTATCTGCAAAATAAAAAACAGCAAAATATACTTTTTCGCCTATATTTAGTGACCTTTTTTTCGGAAATAATAAAACACCATTAACATGGTGTTCTAAAGGGGCAACTTTTATCTAATTTAACAGGCTTTGTATCTCTTATTTTTCTTGGGTTTCCCATGTTGAAATAGTTATCATGGACATCTTGTATAGTTACAAAATTCGGGAAACTGCAAATTGACCTATATGCCAGAATAATTAACACAAAATATAAAAATTACGCACTCCAGACTCCTTCTCAGTAGATACCTTTACAATTAATTACGCGTATTACTTTTACGCTTTTTTCAGCCTTTTTTAAAATAAATAGTTAGTTGGAAATAATAATACTTGAAAAAGCGATCGGTATTTTAATAGTTGGTATTCATTATTCCAAAGATTGCTCACAGAAACTCAAAATTTTGTTGGATCAAAAATTCCTTATTCTTGTCACCCTTCAGTGACACACATTTGTTGTCCAAGGATCTTGCCCTAATATAAGGGATATTATCCGGAGAGTGTTTATAAATAAAAACATTCCTCAAGCTGTTCTGCCTTTAATACTATCATTGTTGTCCGAAGGAATATTGGTGCTGTCACAAAAGAAAAAAACCAAGAAATTTTGTTGCTCAAAAAATTTATAACCATATTCATATTATACGACGTTAAAAGTGAAAGATTGTTCAGGCATCGAGAAGAGAGCAGCCAATAGCTTAGTTGGTTAGAGCACTGTCCCGGCAAGATAGGTGTCTCGAGTTCGAATCCCGATGGCTGACAATTTTTCACAATTTATTTCATATTCATATTGTATAGAATATAATATAAATTTTATAACTAACTCCGTCCAGGTAGAGAGTTCCTACTACACAGGAATTTCTTATCGAGCAGCTCTCAATCTAATACTATCGGTAAAAAAGCGAAGATGAATTTGTAATTAAAAGACAAATTTGAGAAATTTACATTACAAGATCAGCAAATAGAAAATATGGAGTTACATAGAATCGAGTTCGAATTCTAAAATATATCGGAAACATATTTTCCCTTACAAAGCCCACTATCAAACTAGTTACCTTAATGGCTCTTAGCAGTGCACATAAAGTTCAGACTCTACCATCAATTAATGTAAACCTTACTACAAGACTACAAGATAGAAAATAGTGAACGAATAAAGACATCAGGTCCTATTAGACAACAATCTTTACTTGTTTTTTCATTTTTCCGCGAAAACCAAAACAATTATTCTCTACATTCGTATCACATCTGAATATCGTTAAAATGACCAAAGATATTTAATTATAACATACCAAAAACTGAGTATGTACTCAAACTATTAGTAGATGGATAAAGCTAGTATTAAAAAAGAGCCGTATAGTTACTAATATTTTTTCAGACTACAGTATAAGACACGCTTCCATCTATGTAGCAAATAGAACAGGGTTAATATAGACACGACATGTTGAACACCGAATTTTCAATATTCAATCAACTTTTGTAAAAAAAAACCCTGTAATTACCTAATAGTCAACATTTGCAAATAAGTATAGAGAATTAGTTTAAATTTTTGGGATTTATAAGGGGCTATTGTTATGTATAGGCTATTGCAAACCGGGTTGGTGCTTGTATGGGTTATGTATATCATAATGTACGAAAACTGTTTTAAATACGGTAAGATTCAACACGATTTCGCACCTATCACTTTACACATCTACATTGTAATTATATCGGAGGACAAGCGAAGGAAAATTGTAAGATTAACCGACTTACCTGTAAGGAAGGTTGATCGTAATTTTCCGAGCTTGTCCTCCGATATAATTACAAAACCCCCACCTCACCCGAAGAACCCAAGTGCGAAATGCGTATCACAAATAACGAAATGAGTAACTAAATGAGCTGTAATGAGGTGTTACGTCGGGTGTTGTTTTGATTATATACTTTCAAATGTACCGATAGGTATCACATAACGCGACACTACATTGTAATTACATCGGAGGATAAGCTCGGAAAATTACGATCAACCTTCCTTACAGGTAAGTCGGTTAATCATACAATTATTTCACATTAAATGCGTTAAAACTTCATAGCTTTTGCCTGAATGAATAAATTAGTAAACGTTTTCTTGTATAAACTTTTTTACGTAATTTTTATTAGAATGTAATGTATTCTTTCTAATGTATATACAAGTTAGATCACCCATTCCCACAGGAACCGCTGATCTCATCACGTTCCAAACCTCATATTACCTTATCTTTAAGTTCTCATGAATGTAGTATAAAACTCTTGTTCCGACCTTACGTCGAGTTCAGTTGTAGTAGAGAGACTGTAGTGTCGCTTTGAATTATATTCTGAATAAATATTATTTTCTTGTTGTAAGCTATAAATATTTTTTTTAATAATGTCAATAACGTTTACTTAACTTACATATGTATTATTTCATATGATTATACTGCAATGAATAAACTTGTAATTGTTCTCTTGCATAATTTTTATTATTTATTTACTTATTTATTAAGAATAAACTGCCCTCACAGGCGAACCCAAAATGGTACAGGAACAATATTTACAAAAAATAAAATTTACATTGATAATATAGAAGTACATACAAATTAATTTTATATCACATAAACATTAAAAAATAAATAAATTATAGAAATACTTCAAGGATCAAGAATTACTATAACTAAAATGTCTTATTATAATACAAATAAAATAATCAGTAACCAATTAAGTTAATACGCACTATAAGCAAGGTCACTCCTTTTGAATTCAGAAAAAGTAACATGAAATATATCAGTTTGATTTTCTATCATCATTAAGACGTACTTTGTTACTATCTCTTTCTAGTATATTTCGGTATTGTATAAACAGTCATTATCATACGTAACCGGGTATATTATAATTGATTATTCGTATAGATAAATATTTTCTACTGATCATCTCTCACAAACTTTGTAAATGGTTATGCATATATATATATATATATATATATATATATATATATATATATATATATATATATATATATATATATATATATATATCTTGTTATTATATAATTGGGTAAAATGTTTACTATATAAAATCAACCAATTCCACTTGTACGAAGTGTAAACTTCAAACAATTTAATAAATTGAATTGATTTGCATTAATACTTTTTCTATATATTTTATGGATAAATTTATAAAATTATCTATATTTAAGTCCCAGAGCCGACGCTTTAAACAAACAAAACGCAGTTATTCAAATGTATGTAACTGATAGATAAATGTCACTATCAAAGAACTAACCATTTCAAAATAATATTAATAAACGTTTTAAAAGGGAAAAAGTAAATAGAACAATAGAAAAGGAATTCAATACAGTTTCCATCATAAGTAAATATGTAGGTATGTATTTAGATTAATAAAAATTAACGATTCACAAAAATGTTTAAGCTTATCCTCATTTTTGGATTAGTAAATTCTATTATATCCCGGTATTTAAAATTTAATCTTCATTTTATTATAGCTGCGGTGGCTCAATGGTTAGAGAGCAATGCCTCATGTCATGAGCCCTCGGGGCTCCGAGTTCGAATCCCACTAAGGCATGGATGTGTGTGAATGTGAACTTACTCTGTAATTGGAATTTAATCCTGTTGAGGAGTTTAAAAAAAGGTAGTTACTTGGATTAGATTAGACTAAATATTAAGAAATAACCTGCCAAAATTAGAGTAAAATTCGCTAATCCAAAAATAAGGATTAACTTAATCTTTTTTGTGAATCGGGCGGTTAATGGCGGGAGGTATTGTGTTGGCCACACTAGATTTTTACCTTCCGTCACCTTTAGGTAAGGAAGGTATTGTCTTTGGTCAAAAAATTTGATGATGAGTTTTTAATCAATAAGCACGTTTTAGGGTCCCTAGAATACGAATTTACTATTTTTACGATGATGTCTGTATGTGTGTGTGTGTGGATGTGTGTGTGTGTGACAAAATGTTCGTCTGCGATAACTCTAATACTACAGTTACAAAAATTATAATTTTTTCGTATACTTCTTCGTTACATCCATATGAAGAGCTGATTAGATTTTGGTTACAATTGGTCAACCGGATGTACCATCATTTGAAGATTTTAACAGTTTTTCTTGAAAACTCTGTTAAATATAATTTTTTCGATTTTGATGTTATTATAAATATTAAAGAATATTTTATTCTCTATACGATTTGACTGCATTTTATACATAATATTAAATGGATATAGAGTTAAAAAATTATAAAGAAATTAAATTTCATAAAGTAGCCATAGCGATGGAAATAGCTACTATATTAAGAAAATTCTGATTGAAAGATGTCAGTGTCAAGTGAAATTGACATAGTGTGTTTGTCTTATAATTTTAGTGGAAATATACAATCTTTTGCTTTCTGTATGGAATTTGCATAAAATACGTACAACTGCTTTAAGGTATTGTACAAGAAATAATAATAATAAATCTTTTATTTCTGCAGATACATTACACTGTATATAGAAAACGGCACAAAATAATAATTTTCTGTATGAAATTTGCATAACATACATGCAAATGCCGGAAGGTAATGTACAAGAAATAGAATATTTAATTTAGCACGAAACTTTCCGTATGAAATTTGTACAAAATACATAGAACTGACGGAAGGTAATGTGCTGGCCACATCAGATTTTTTTAACTTGATTTGTTTTAGTTACTAGTAGTATAGATATTTAAGCCATGTTTCACTTTTTCCAGTGGCGTTTAATTTTTACCCAAAAAAAACAATTCAAACTGAAACACGATTTTTCTTTATTTTTATATTAATTTTAGTTGGTAATTATTATTTATAGACGTACATGTGATAATAATTCTGATGTATTGCGCATATTTTATTGTGACGTGACAATGGTAGAAGCGTGAAAAAAGACGGTTAGACTGGGACGGAAAGAGATAGTTATAGCCAGATGTGATCACGCTCCACCCTGCCACATCTACCACAACATAAACGCGGCGCTGATAGGCTGATTTATAACTCTCTTTCGTTCCCGCAGTCTATCTGTCTTTGTCCACGATTCTAACATACTTACCGCATATATCCCTTCTCCAAAACATTAAATTGTTAATAACAAGACTATTACAAATTAATGTTTAGTTTTTATTATTATAGTGAGAAGTTATATTGATTAGTTTTTATATTTTATGACATATATATTGAAATTCGAATATGGTCACACACCCCATTGAACTTAAATTAAAATGAAACAGATATTTGTTAATAACTTTATAAGTAATGTTCTATTTGTTTTCTATCATAAATAATTCAAATTTAGAGATAGTACTTATTGTTTTTCACACATAGCCTACTGAAAAATAGCTATAAAAATCAAATTAATTCAAATTTCAATCAAATTTTTTTTCAATATTTATGTGATCTTAGGATATAAAATGAATACATGGTTGAATTAAAAAAAATACTATATCGAATGGGCATAAAAAAATGTATACCATCCCATTTAAAAAAATAAAACTTTGTGTTGTAACTTTAGAACCTCTGGTTTAAAAATATTTTCTTCCGTAATCGGATGTCCCCCTTGGTCTTCTATAAGATTGCCTTATAGTGTTTTGTTGTATCTTTAATAATATAGAAATTATTTGAGGTAGCTCGTTTAGCTGTTACACCTATATACGGACTTTTTATAGATTTGTAAAAAAACTTTTAATTGTGTAAATCATAGCACTATGATAGAAATTTTAAATTTTTATGGCTTAAGAAGTATATGTGCAGACCTGCTTTTGTCATATCTACAACACAGAAAACAAGTTGTGTTTTACGATAATCAAATTTCAGATTCTCAGAATGTTACATGTGGAGTACTTCAAGGTTCTATACTTGGCCCTATATTGTTCATCTTCTATATTAATGGCATAAAAAGCTATTTTATTATCGGATGCTAATGAAATATCAAAAATAGCCACAAGTTTGTCGTCTTGGTTTGCTTCTTTAAATTTATCGTTAAATATTAGTAAATCTCCTGTCATGAGCTTCTCAAACAGAAAGAAAGATGACCAAATGTCAATTTTTTGTAATGGTCAACCGTTACCTCAAGTATCAAGTACTAAAGTGTTGGGCCTTAATATCGATGAAAATTTAGTATGGGATCAGCATATTGATAAGTGTAATACTCTTGCCACCTCATGTTATCTTATTAAGAGACTAAGGCTATTTTCTGATTTATTTACTGTAAAAACTTTTTATTATGGTAGTTTTCATTTCATAGTAAGTTAGGGTATAATTTTCTGGCGATGCTCTCCCATGGCAAACGCATTTTTAAACTACAAAAAACTGTAGTACGTAACATACTTATATCAACTTGACAGAAGAGCATCTGTTAGCTTATATATTTACAATAACAAAAATAACTTCACGATCCATAGTGATATACACAATCATGATATTCGCGATAAAACAAACATCACCGTTCCTAATATAAAATTAAACAAAACAAGAAATAATGCCAGATACTTCGGATTAAAATTTTATAATAATCTGCCGCAAAAATTTAAAGACATTAAATCGAAATTACAGTTTAAGCAATGTTGCAATGTTTAAAAACCTATTTTCTTAATAAATGTTACTATAACATAGACGAGTTTATAATAAGCCTTAATTTTTAATAAATACATGTTTTTCTAAATATTGTATTTTTTATGTAATATATGACTTTTCCTATGCCATGTACTTATTTTGGTCTCTGGAATAAATATTTATTATTATTTCGAATTTTAAATGGACAAAAAGTGACCAATTGGTGAGTTTTAAGGGCCTTTAGTTCTTATAAAAAGCATGTAAAACAAAAATTATTGCCGGATTTACTATCTATGGGGTCAGTTCTACCATCGGTTAAGCGTTGTACACTTATTTAAATAACACTTGTAGAATATATATAGGTGTCCCAGATCGAGCTTACGCTATCGTTATTTTAAAAACTATTCAATATTATTTTCCGATATTTGGTATCTAGGGGTTTTCCGACATGCCCGTTTCAGCTAAAATATTTTCAAAACGCTAGCACTTCCGGTTTAACCGGAAGTAGATACTAACTTTCTTATTTTAAATAGGATGCTATATTTTTACCTTCCGTCACCTTTAGGTAAGGAAGGTATTGTCTTTGGTCAAAAAATTCGATGATGAGTTTTTACTCAATAAGCACGTTTTAGAGTCCCTAGAATACGAATTTACTATTTTTACGATGATGTCTGTATGTGTGTGTGTGTGTGGATGTGTGTGTGTGTGGATGTGTGGATGTGTGTGTGTAACAAAATTTTCGTCTGCGATAACTAATACTACAGTTACAAAAATTATAATTTTTTCGTATACTTCTTCGTTACATCCATATGAAGAGCTGATTAGATTTTGGTTACAATTGGTCAACCGGAAGTACCATCATTTGAAGATTTTAACAGTTTTTCTTGAAAAAACTATGTTAAATATAATTTTTTCACATTTGATGTTATTATAAATATTAAAGAATATTTTATTCTCTATACGATTTGACTGCATTTTATACTTAATATTAAATGGATATTGAGTTAAAAAATTATAAAGAAATTAAATTTCATAAAGTAGCCATACCTGTGGAAACAACTACTATATTAAGAAAATTCTGATTGAAAGATGTCAGTGTCAAGTGAAATTGACATAGTGTGTCTGTTTTATAATTTTACTGGAAATATAGGATCTTTTGCTTTCTCTATGGAATTTGTATAAAATACATACAACTGCTTTAAGGTAATGTACAAGAAATAATAATAATAAATCTTTTTTTCTGCAGATACATTACACTGTATATAGAAAACGTCACAAAATAATAATTTTCTGTATGAAATTTGCATAAAATACATGCAACTGCCGGAAGCTAATGTACAAGAAATAGAATATTTAATTTAGCAAGGAACTTTCCGTATGAAATTTGTACAAAATATATAGAACTGACGGAAGGTAATGTGCTGGCCACATCAGATTTTTTATTTTAGGTACCATTGAATTCATCAGAAAATTTTACATATGAAACCATAAAAAAAAATAGTCATGATTACCACTTCCGGCGTAATTCAACTTTTTTGATTTTTTCACTAATAGCCACTTTTTTGTCTCGAGAATGGAAATGAATATAATCTGTAAATCAAAGAGTTTTATAAAGAAAACTTTTGTTTACAATAATACAAAATAATAATAATCAATTTTTGAAATTTGTAATTTCTACGTGAACGTAAAATTGAAGTTAGCAAAATTCAAAAACTATTTTTTTAATGGAATCCCTATTTTTACCTTCCGTCACCTTTAGGTAAGGAAGGTATTGTCTTTGGTCAAAAAATTCGGTGGTGAGTTTTTGATGAATAAGCACGTTTTAGGGTCCCTAGAATACGATTTTACTATTTTTACGATGATGTCTGTATGTGTGTGTGTGTGTGTGTGTGTGTATGTATGTATGTGTGTGTGTGTAACAAAATTTTCGTCTACGATAACTTCCATACTACAATTCTAAAAATTATAATTCTTTCGTATTTCTCTTCGTTACAACCATGCGAAGAGCTGATTAGATTTTGGTTAGAATTGGACAACCGGAAGTACCCTCATTTGAAGATTTTAACAGTTTTTCTTGAAAAAACTATGTTAAATATCATTTTTTCACATTTAATGTTATTAGAAATATTAAAGAATATTTTATTTTCTATACGATTTGATTGCATTTTATACCTAATATTAAATGGATATAGCGTTAAAAAATTATAAAGAAATTAAATTTCATAAAGTAGCCATAGCTGAGGAAACAGCTACTATATTAAGAAAATTTTGATTGAAAGATGTCAGTGTCAAGTGAAATTGACATAGTGTGTTTGTCTTATAATTTTACTACAAATAGGTATAGGATCTTTTGCTTTCTGTATGGAATTTGTATAAAATACATACAACTGCTTTAAGGTAATGTAGAAGAAATAATAATAATAAATCTTTTATTTCTGCAGATACATTACACTGTATATAGAAAACGTCACAAAATAATAATTTTCTGTATGAAATTTGCATAAAATACATGCAACTGCCGGAAGGTAATGTACAAGAAATAGAATATTTAATTTAGTAAGGAACTTTCCGTATGAAATTTGTACAAAATACATAGAACTGACGGAAGGTAATGTGCTGGCCACATCAGATTTTTTATTATTTAAATGAATTCTTCGTTAAAAAATAGGGGTAGTTTGTGTTGCATGTCCTGTGTTGAAAGTTGATAGATCTTTAGTAAAATGGAAAATATTTAAATTGCATGTGTTAGTATTTGTTTATAAGTCTAGTTTAGTTGGATATGATCAGTTTGTTTTGGCTTTATGTTATATTTTCTATTTCTGTTTTCTTCGTATTTTACATTTAATATAATAATTCATGAGGAAAAGTAGGCCTTAGGTTCCATTTTATAAATGATATAATATATTTATTATATAACTTAATTGGACGTTTCGGACTTAATATTTGTCCATCATCAGCATATAAATTACTATAGTGTACTGCTTTACATGTTAAAAATTGAAGATACAATATTTACAGACACATTATTTAAATGCCGTCCACACTTTATCAAGAAATGTAAAAGAAACTTGAAGTAAATGTAAATGCCATGACGGCAAGCTAAGCTAAGCTAAATCAATGCTTAGCTTGCCGTCATAGAATTTACATTTTTCATTCTGAACATTTTTCTTCATTATACTTTTTTTCTAAAACTAATAGGTAAAGAAATATCGCCAAATTAAAATTATAACATTGAATTTCCTATGTTCGGGAAATAAAGTAGACATCCAATATATATATATATATATATATATATATATATATATATATATATATATATATATATATATATATATATATATATATATATATATTTATATATATATATATATATATATATATATATATATATATATATATATATATATATTATTTAATAAGACGCAAAATCTGGCAGTCTCGTTATCGTCACTGATAAAAAAATTATCAAAGGAAATAAAAATGACAAGGAAAACATACAATAATGACGAGGAAAACAAATACAAAAAAGCATTTTATTACAACTAGTATAAATAGATGAAGAAGTAAGTAAATATTTTTACTCATCATTTTATAGTCAGTTGAACACCATGCTGATATTCATTTTTTTGTTGATCTTGAGTGCAACTGCCGAATGGAGTCCAAAATGTACTCCTTGCAACTGTTCGGTGACTTCAGACTATATTACTGCTAAATTTAAGTATTTGAAAATCGCACTATGTTTACAGATAAATAATATGACATCAGTGCAATCAGATTTTCCTACAGAGATACAGTTTATTTATATTTTTGGTAAGTCACTTTAAATAATATCATCCACGACGTCTGACCGCCCGCCACCTAATAGTTAAGGGGGTATTCTTTTTTGTTTTACTATTTTACATCCCATTACCATAGCTATAATAAAGAGAATTATATATTTTCATATATTGCTTTAAGTATGTGACTAAAAATATAAAATTAATCAGTGAGTGAGCACTTTCGAATCATTACTTATAGTTTCACAGCTTTGAGAGATTTATTATATTAGCTTAAAATTAATTTGACAGTATTGAGTCCCCAGTTTTTGCGGCACCAGATATTAATTTGGCGCATTGATATCAACATTTTTTAAGTCGCCTAAAAATAATTTGACCATTTTTAACACTTCCAGTAATTTTTTTTATTAGTTTTTGAATCACCAGCAGTTAATTTGTCAGTTTTTAAGTCCCTTTGTTAGTTTGAGACACTTGGCAGTTTTTAATTCCCCATAAATCAATTTGACTGTTTTATGTCTCCTAGAAATTACATTGTGGCCAGCACAATGCCTTCCGTCATTTATATGTATTTTATATAAATTCCATACAGAAAATTTATTGCAAAAGATTCTTTATTTTCAGTATATTACCTTCCATCACCATCAGTTTTATTATCGTCAAATAAACTTACACTCAGCGACTAGATAACTGCAAGCGTTTAGTGACATTTCAAGCTTCTGCTTTCATTTATAAAAATCTTACACTCAAATTGGAGAAGTTTATTAAGGCAAAATTGAATAAACAGTTTTATTACACTGACGGTTAAAATGAATGTTTAACTCGCAGTGTTAAGACGCTAGCGACTTCGCCCCTCGCGTGCTTAAACTTACCGCTCATTAAATATCCATTTGAACCGCTTGTATAATAACTATTAATACTTATAATATCATTAAATATAAAAAATCTCATGTGACCAACACATGACCTCCCGTCAATTCCATGTATGAAACAGTAATGAGCTTTAAGTAAAGTATCACTTCCAGTTGATCGTTTATAAACAAAATCTAATTTGTTGTTCCAATAAATAGAAAAGTCTGTAATACCAAATTTTAGATTATATTTTATTATGTTTTTCCTCGCAAATCTGTACAGAGTTCCAAATTAAATACCACTTTCGGTTTATCATATAGGTATAGACAAAATCGGGCCTATTCAGAACTCAAAATTTGTGTAGTCGTTATGGTCTTTATGGTTGTTATGTACTATAAAGATTGTTAAAATCGAATTTGGTATTCTCAGTACTGAAAGTGGTTACTGTCAACAATTGTTAAGCCTTTTGACAGTATTTATCATAACGATTGCTAAAACTATGTATTTATGGTTGTTATCACGTTGTTATTTGACATGTGACAGGTTATTATATCAATCAAATATTATTAATATTGACCTTTCTGCCAAATATTGGTGTTTTTATATTTCAGCATGATGCAGTTTATTATACGTATATAGATTCTGCTTGGACTTGAATAAATGATCATAAGAACGATAAAGACTGTGCTGGAAGAAAGTTACTTTTGACATTCTGTGGTATTCTTGAAAACTCTTTGTGATGTATGATGTTTCTCTTACATATTCAGTCAAAATAAAAAAATTAAACCTTCACATAAATTTTCAAATATGTTGAGGTCAATTGTAGGAATTGACAAAGCCGTTCTAAATAATGTAGAAGTTTCCAAATATGACATAAATATCATATTGTTCTTTAGTTGTTTTGGGAAAATGTTTGCGTACTAAATATAATTAGCAATTCATTATTTTAATAAAAATTAAAGCGTTGACAGATAAGATTAAGGTTATATTAGGTTCATATATGTATAATGAAGATAGCTGTTGTCAAATAATCTGGTTCATTCACAAGTATTATTTTGTAAAGATTGTTAATAATACCGACGTAGGTTCTGAATTGACAAATTCATAAAGATTGTTACAAATGTCTTTATGATAACAATCTTTATATGCATAGCAACCTTTATTACTGTATTTCTCTGAATAGGCCACCTAATGTTGTTACAAATTATACACGAGTTTTAAATACCAAATTTGAGAAGTTTTGATCATGTTTTAATATATTTTTTCAAGAATATCTGTTTATAAAATTTATATTTTATTAAATAGTTAATTGTATATCAAGGCCGCGAAATCACTCTTTAGCGTACCGAGAGAAAAATTGTCGCCGAGGCCGCTTGCGGTCGAGGCAAGACAATCTCGAGGGCGCTAAAGGATTCGCGGACAAGGTGTACACAATATTTTTTGTGCAACCGTAAAAATATATGTAATTATTACAAATTTAATTTGAACAGTTCATTGTAAATAGAAAGTTAGCTTTCAAGGTGGCTATGAGATTGACATTTGATAAACAAAACCATGCAATTCTCAAGTGTCAAAGTGATTGTTTACCTAATTTCGCGGTCTGTATTGCGCCTGCGAAATACTTATTTCGCGTCCGATTGCACAAAATAGTTATTTGTACATCAAGGCCGCGAAATCACTTTAGCGTACCGAGAGAAAAATCGAAGGCGCTAAAGGATTTCGCGGATAAGGTGTACACAATATTTTTTTATAATTTGCGTTCATAATGAAGTCATTACGATACGCAATTGCGTATCGTAATGACCTTCATTTCGATACGCAATTTTTTGTTTTAGACGGTCGGTACTAGATGAAATTTCTTTAACCCATTTTTATCTAATTTATTTTTAGTTAATTGACAATTCATTTTAATAATATAATGTCGAAATTATTATTATTATTTTTTATTTAGGGAAGATTATTTACATGAAAATGTACAAATGGTTACAAATATAATCACAAATTGAGTAAGTAAATGTTAATTGTAGAAGGCGCAAAATATAAAACATAGTATAAAGAACTCATTTTATAAGACTTTCTTTCGCACTTGTCAATTAGAAAACGAGCGTTAGCGAGTTTTCTAAATTTTGACGCGTGCGAAAAAAACATGTCTTATAAAACACGTTCTTTAATATACTATTGTGCAACCGTAAAAAATATGTAATTACAAATTTTATTAATTTTAAACAGTTTCATTGTAAATAGAAAGTTAGCTTTCAAGGTGGCTATGGGATTAACATTTGAAAAACAAAACCATGCAATTCTCAAGTGTCAAAGTGATTGTTTATCTAATTTCGCGGCCGCTACCATGACAACGGCTGCGAAATTCTTTTCGCGGCCGATACCATAACAACGGTCACGAAATTTAATTTCGTGGCCTGTATTGCGGCTGCGAAATGCTTATTTCACGTCCGGTTGCACAAAAAATATATTAAAATAGTACTTCCGGTTTATCAATTTTAGCCAAAATCTAATATGTTGCTTCCCGTTTCATTAAAGTCTTAAATACTAAATTTGACAAGTTTTGGAATATATCCTATTATATTTTTCAAGAAAATCTATTTAGAGCTTAAAGTAAAGTGTCACTTCTGATTTATTAATTTCAGCCAAAATCTAATATGTTGTTTCCCTTGATATAGAAGTTTTAAATATTAAATTGAAAAGTTTTGGATTATATTTTAATACAGTTTTTCATTAAAAACTGTTATGGGCTTCAAGTAAACAGTTACTTCCGGTTATCCAATTTTACCCAAAATCTAATCAACTGTTTATATGAATGCAGAAAGCTTAATTACGGAAAATAGAAATATTTGGAAGTTTGTTATGAGTTATCGTGGACGAAAAAATCGTCACACACACACACAAACACACAAACACACAAACACACAAACACACAAACACACAAACACACAAACACACAAACACACAAATACACAAACACACAAACACACAAACACACAAACACACAAACACACAAACACACAAACACACAAACACGCACGCACGCACGCACGCACGCACTCGCTCACGCTCACGCTCACGCTCACGCTCACGCTCACGCTCACACTCACACACACACACACACACACACACACACACACACACACACTCACTCACACACTCACACACGCACACACGCACACACGCACGCACACACGCACGCACACACGCACACGCACACGCACACGCACACGCACACACACACGCACGCGCACACACACACACACACACACACACACACACACACACACACACACACACACACACACACACACACACACGACACCATCGTAAAAATAGTAAAAACGTGTTGTGGGGACCCTAATTCGTGCTTATTTACTGAAAACTCACCATCGAATTTTTGGCACGACTACCTACGGTACGGGAGGTAAAAATGATATTTAACAGCATTTTTTTAAGAAAAACTGTTATAATCTTCAAATGAGGGTTGACCAATTATAACCAAAATCTAATCACGTCTGCTTATGGATACAAGGTAAAGTAATACGTAAAATCATAATTTTTGGAACAGCAGTATTTAACCAAATCCAACCATAACCTAATCTGACCTAGAGTGACCTAACCTAGAGTGACGTCCGCTTGACCACGTCCACGTATACGGTTTTTGAATGATTCGGGCGAAGCGCTTTCTGCCGATGCGCGATTGTGTTTTTTGAATATTCGGGATTTGAATGATTCTGTCTATGCATATTCTGGTTTGGAATATTCTGGTTTTGAATATTCTGGTTTTGAATATTTGATCGTTGAAGACGTTCCCAACAAAATACATTGTATTGTTATACATTTTACAACAAATATACAATACAATATAACCAAACAATTACATTATGTGCGAAATTTAATTCAATACAAAATAATAAAAATTCAAACACCACATTTTTACTTGTGGGGTTTGAACCTCGATTTGAATAATTAAATTTTAACAAAAAACTAACTTGCTACTCACAAGCCTACAACGCTAAACGGAAAATTAAATACCATCGTCACAAGACCTATGCATATCATTTAAATAATTTTTTTTTACCTTCCGTCACCTATTAGATATGGAAGGTATTGTCTGTGATCAAAAGATTTGTTGATGAGTTTTTAAAAAATAATCACATTTTAGGGTTTATAACAGATCGTACTTGAGAACTGACTGCATTCAAAATATATTTTCCTATTTAAATCAACGTTATTTTTTTTATTTTTAAATCTACCTTTAGTTTTTGACTACGTTAAAAATTATTTATAATAAAAAAAATTACGCGGCTATTACATAAACAGTTGTTTTAGGCTAAAATAAAGTTACCTCCCTCATGTTAAAATTATTTAAATAGTTGCTTTTCTATGAGCTTACATACACTACATTCAATTTAATGTTGTGTGCACATCGGGTAAAAAGTTCTTTACTTATCTTATCTGATTTCCTGGCCTCGGCTGCTAACCTAAGGTTCGACAAAGCAGATCACTTTTACAGCCTTGATATGATCATATCTATTGTTATCGTGTATTTGAATATTATTTTTTAAATTTTTGTTTTAGGAGGAAATATAACGTCACTTGCAGGGACTGAATTTATTCCATATAAAAATTTAACGCATATACGGTTAATAGGCAACCAGTTGACAGATTTGCCAAACTCTTTATTCTCCAATACAATAAACATACAAACAATAAATTTTTCATTTAACAAAATAAAAACATTACCAAGATATTTATTTACAAATTTGAAGCATTTGGGACAAGTCTGGATGAATTCGAATCAGATCACTTCCATTGACGACAACTGTTTTGTAAATCTTCCCCTGTTAAATTTTATAGACATTAGTCATAATCGTCTCACTAAAATTAACGAAAGGTTTATAGATGATTTGAGCACTTTAACAAATTTGCACTTTCATGAAAACCCCGTGCATTGTGATGAAACCATATGTGAACTGATGAATCTTGTGATACACCGTAAAATGTATACTGCTGATCTTTACATTCCGAGGTGTGCGACACCAGGCAGCGTTAAGGGTAAGACTTGGCCCGAAGCGGTGGAGTTTCTATGGGGCAAAGGACTAGAGCGATGCCCCATCTGCCATAAAGTTTTTATAATTATTGAATTCATTAAATTATGTATTAGTAAGAAAGGATACATTTACCATCGCAGAAAAAACTCAATGGAACAATATTAACAATTAATTAATAAACTTTTATTTGTCATATTCAAATAATACGACTATTTGAATTGCATATTTTGTCAGGCATGATGATTGTATCAGGACCTCTGCTGAATTGCCTGCAAGATTCTAATAATTTGTGGCGAATTCTTCGTTTTACAGAATTAACATACATTGCCTAGTGCTTAATATATATTAAACGAAGATAATAATTTTTCAAATATATTATTTGCTAAAAGTTTTATTTCATTTGTAATGACAAGTAGTGTCACTCACTAATAACTTAAAATTACAGAGATCTGTACAAAGCTACAATATGTGGAGCCATCTGAGGATGAATGACCAAATTGTAAATAGTTCTTGAAACGACGGCGCTAATTAAATTGACTGTTTTAAAATTTTCAACAGTCAATTTAATTCATGTATCGTAGAAATAAACAAACAATTTAATTCAAGTGTCATAGAAATAAACAATCGTTTTAATACATGTGTCGAGAAAATAAAGGGTCAATTTAATTCATTCCTATAAATATTTCTTCATTTCTACGATACTTGAATTTTTACAATTGTTTGGAAAACACCCCTTACGTTTCACCTACCTTTCTCTATTAACTTCCACGGTTGTTAGGCAAACGAAGTGTTATTTGTCGCTACGCTATCATGGCGTAGTCTTGGGATCCCACCACTCGTACTGTAATGTGCTATTTCTCGGACTCAAATTAACAATGAAATGTAGTATACAGTGGACAGTATGAAATAAAATAATATACGTTTTCAATTTTCAAAAATAACATCTTCATCAATAATTAGATATAGGATCTGATGTGAAATACCAGGCATGCCGACGGAAAATATGGAGAACTATGTAAATAACTACATATTAAAATATATTTTTAATGTAAAACCATTATACCATTTAATAAATAAACAATCAGAATTAATTTTTTTAATACCTGAAGATAAATTTATTAAACACGAAGTGTCAATATTAAATAATGCATGTATATTAGAATAAGACTAAATAAATGTTCTATTATAAAAGATTTCGTGAGCGCCGCAACACATACTGCAAAGTTCCTTAACAAACATCGATGATTATGATCTACGACTACATGATAATATATAAAATCGTCCATGCGTCGTACAAACCTCTAATCTGTCATCTCTTATTTTCGCTGTTTTCATAGAAAATTTGTGCTCTGAATTAAATTCAAACAACGTGGATAATCTAAAAATACTAGAAATGTCCAGCTCGTTATATTCTTAATTATTCTAATATTATGACTTAATGATGTAGTAACAATTCCTTAAATTTTAGAAAATGCCTAATCAGCAAGTTTCTCATATTTCATCCACTACTGCGATACCGTTAAAGACATTATACCGCGGTTTGAATTTGAATTCGACAAGCATTTTTCTTTGCTATCATGTACTTGCACGATTGTTGCTGAAGAGTGGCTAGTAGATTTGACGTTTAAAGATGTCCAATATATATATTACAGAAATTTCTTTGGAATGATATTTGTTTTATTTGTGTGAGAGTGGCGAATAAAAAAAGAGTATTGAGCCGATTTGAATATGTGTCTATAACTCGCAAGTACTTAATATTTATAATACATTTGAAAATCTTTTGGAAGCCACTGACAAAAATGTTGCAAGGAATAATATTAATAATTCCAAGCAATTATTTAAAATTATATTTGATGCATGGAAATCTGTAAACCATAAAATCATTCATAATTTACTTAATTCGATACAACAATAAATGCAATCTATAATAAATAATTATTAAAGTATTAAATATGTAACATCGTTTACTTTTTATCTAATTTAAATTTGTTTCATAAATTGTTATTCCGGTTAATTTTTATAAAAACTAAATATGATTCTTACACTCGCTCTATTTTTGTCGCACCTCACATATTCAAATAAAGTACTTGTAAAATTTAGTACGATACTTTTGAATTACTTAAGGTCCATCAGGTTTTATGAATATGTCACCTTTACATTATATAAATATATTGAATAATTAAAATATGGGGGAGTATTTTAAATTCCGACGGAATCGCTCTATTTATGTCCGATACAGAATATTTAACCAAATTAAGACTTTATCCATTATTATTAAATTATTATAAATAAATAGTAGGTATTACGTCAAATTATTTATTATAAATTTTAAAATAGCGTCTCTCTGTAGGAGTGTACGAAAAAAAATACATTTGTATTTTAATCAACAGTAGAGGTTAGAATTTATGTTAGTGTTAGAACTTGTATCATAGATGGCACTGTAGCATAAAGCTTGATCTACATATTATATTATGCAGGTGAACACGAAATCACGTTAATCCGTGACAAGATTATTTTAAAATATTTTCTGTACCGTAAAACTATGCGATACATTATACGTTGAATTTTAGAGTTTTATGGAGCGCATTCGTCATAATAATATAATATAAAAGTAAACAATTTTATATTAAATATAGATATCATTAAGTATATATTTTACATTAATTCTCTTGATATTGTACCACAAATTATAAAAATAAATTTATAAATACAGATAAATAAAAATGAAATATTTGACAAATAACAACAGATGAAATAAAATATACAAGATGTTTCTCCAATAGGGACAGCCCGATTATTTTCTTTATTATTGTAAAGAAAAGAAAATCATTCAAATTAAAGTAGTAGTATAGATAGTATATAAAGAGGGGCATACATTGAAGAAAAAAAAGTAACTTGGGGTTCTCAAACTATAACATAAATATATATTTTTTTAAATGGGATTATATATATATATTTTTTAGGTACATTCGATAGTGTATTTTTTCTGAATTCAACCATGTAATCATTTTATATGACAAATAACAACAGATGAAATACAATATACAGGTTGTTTCTCCAATAGGGACAGCCCGATTATTTTCTTTATTATTGTAAAGAAAAGAAAATCATTCAAATTAAAGTAGTAGTATAGATAGTATAAAAAGAGGGGCATACATTGAAGAAAAAAAAGTAACTTGGGGTTCTCAAACTATAACATAAATATATATTTTTTTAAATGGAATTATATATATTTTTTAGGTACATTCGATAGTGTATTTTTTCTGAATTCAACCATGTAATCATTTTATATGACAAATAACAACAGATGAAATACAATATACAGGTTGTTTCTCCAATAGGGACAGCCCGATTATTTTCTTTATTATTGTAAAGAAAAGAAAATCATTCAAATTAAAGTAGTAGTATAGATAGTATAAAAAGAGGGGCATACATTGAAGAAAAAAAAGTAACTTGGGGTTCTCAAACTATAACATAAATATATATTTTTTTAAATGGGATTATATATATATATTTTTTAGGTACATTCGATAGTGTATTTTTTCTGAATTCAACCATGTAATCATTTTATATGACAAATAACAACAGATGAAATACAATATACAGGTTGTTTCTCCAATAGGGACAGCCCGATTATTTTCTTTATTATTGTAAAGAAAAGAAAATCATTCAAATTAAAGTTGTAGTATAGATAGTATATAAAGAGGGGCATACATTGAAGAAAAAAAAGTAACTTGGGGTTCTCAAACTATAACATAAATATATATTTTTTTAAATGGGATTATATATATTTTTTAGGTACATTCGATAGTGTATTTTTTCTGAATTCAACCATGTAATCATTTTATATGACAAATAACAACAGATGAAATACAATATACAGGTTGTTTCTCCAATAGGGACAGCCCGATTATTTTCTTTATTATTGTAAAGAAAAGAAAATCATTCAAATTAAAGTAGTAGTATAGATAGTATAAAAAGAGGGGCATACATTGAAGAAAAAAAAGTAACTTGGGGTTCTCAAACTATAACATAAATATATATTTTTTTAAATGGGATTATATATATATATTTTTTAGGTACATTCGATAGTGTATTTTTTCTGAATTCAACCATGTAATCATTTTATATGACAAATAACAACAGATGAAATACAATATACAGGTTGTTTCTCCAATAGGGACAGCCCGATTATTTTCTTTATTATTGTAAAGAAAAGAAAATCATTCAAATTAAAGTTGTAGTATAGATAGTATATAAAGAGGGGCATACATTGAAGAAAAAAAAGTAACTTGGGGTTCTCAAACTATAACATAAATATATATTTTTTTAAATGGGATTATATATATTTTTTAGGTACATTCGATAGTGTATTTTTTCTGAATTCAACCATGTAATCATTTTATATGACAAATAACAACAGATGAAATACAATATACAGGTTGTTTCTCCAATAGGGACAGCCCGATTATTTTCTTTATTATTGTAAAGAAAAGAAAATCATTCAAATTAAAGTAGTAGTATAGATAGTATAAAAAGAGGGGCATACATTGAAGAAAAAAAAGTAACTTGGGGTTCTCAAACTATAACATAAATATATATTTTTTTAAATGGGATTATATATATATATATATTTTTTAGGTACATTCGATAGTGTATTTTTTCTGAATTCAACCATGTAATCATTTTATATGACAAATAACAACAGATGAAATACAATATACAGGTTGTTTCTCCAATAGGGACAGCCCGATTATTTTCTTTATTATTGTAAAGAAAAGAAAATCATTCAAATTAAAGTAGTAGTATAGATAGTATAAAAAGAGGGGCATACATTGAAGAAAAAAAAGTAACTTGGGGTTCTCAAACTATAACATAAATATATTTTTTTAAATGGGATTATATATATATATTTTTTTTAGGTACATTCGATAGTGTATTTTTTCTGAATTCAACCATGTAATCATTTTATATGACAAATAACAACAGATGAAATACAATATACAGGTTGTTTCTCCAATAGGGACAGCCCGATTATTTTCTTTATTATTGTAAAGAAAAGAAAATCATTCAAATTAAAGTAGTAGTATAGATAGTATAAAAAGAGGGGCATACATTGAAGAAAAAAAAGTAACTTGGGGTTCTCAAACTATAACATAAATATATATTTTTTTAAATGGGATTATATATAATTTTTAGGTACATTCGATAGTGTATTTTTTCTGAATTCAACCATGTAATCATTTTATATGACAAATAACAACAGATGAAATACAATATACAGGTTGTTTCTCCAATAGGGACAGCCCGATTATTTTCTTTATTATTGTAAAGAAAAGAAAATCATTCAAATTAAAGTAGTAGTATAGATAGTATAAAAAGAGGGGCATACATTGAAGAAAAAAAAGTAACTTGGGGTTCTCAAACTATAACATAAATATATATTTTTTTAAATGGGATTATATATATATATTTTTTAGGTACATTCGATAGTGTATTTTTTCTGAATTCAACCATGTAATCATTTTATATGACAAATAACAACAGATGAAATACAATATACAGGTTGTTTCTCCAATAGGGACAGCCCGATTATTTTCTTTATTATTGTAAAGAAAAGAAAATCATTCAAATTAAAGTAGTAGTATAGATAGTATAAAAAGAGGGGCATACATTGAAGAAAAAAAAGTAACTTGGGGTTCTCAAACTATAACATAAATATATATTTTTTTAAATGGGATTATATATATATTTTTTAGGTACATTCGATAGTGTATTTTTTCTGAATTCAACCATGTAATCATTTTATATGACAAATAACAACAGATGAAATACAATATACAGGTTGTTTCTCCAATAGGGACAGCCCGATTATTTTCTTTATTATTGTAAAGAAAAGAAAATCATTCAAATTAAAGTAGTAGTATAGATAGTATAAAAAGAGGGGCATACATTGAAGAAAAAAAAGTAACTTGGGGTTCTCAAACTATAACATAAATATATATTTTTTTAAATGGGATTATATATATTTTTTAGGTACATTCGATAGTGTATTTTTGCTGAATTCAACCATGTAATCATTTTATATGACAAATAACAACAGATGAAATACAATATACAGGTTGTTTCTCCAATAGGGACAGCCCGATTATTTTCTTTATTATTGTAAAGAAAAGAAAATCATTCAAATTAAAGTAGTAGTATAGATAGTATAAAAAGAGGGGCATACATTGAAGAAAAAAAAGTAACTTGGGGTTCTCAAACTATAACATAAATATATATTTTTTTAAATGGGATTATATATATATATATATATTTTTTAGGTACATTCGATAGTGTATTTTTTCTGAATTCAACCATGTAATCATTTTATATGACAAATAACAACAGATGAAATACAATATACAGGTTGTTTCTCCAATAGGGACAGCCCGATTATTTTCTTTATTATTGTAAAGAAAAGAAAATCATTCAAATTAAAGTAGTAGTATAGATAGTATAAAAAGAGGGGCATACATTGAAGAAAAAAAGTAACTTGGGGTTCTCAAACTATAACATAAATATATATTTTTTTAAATGGGATTATATATATTTTTTAGGTACATTCGATAGTGTATTTTTTCTGAATTCAACCATGTAATCATTTTATATGACAAATAACAATAGATGAAATACAATATACAGGTTGTTTCTCCAATAGGGACAGCCCGATTATTTTCTTTATTATTGTAAAGAAAAGAAAATCATTCAAATTAAAGTAGTAGTATAGATAGTATAAAAAGAGGGGCATACATTGAAGAAAAAAAATTAACTTGGGGTTCTCAAACTATAACATAAATATATATTTTTTTAAATGGGATTATATATATTTTTTAGGTACATTCGATAGTGTATTTTTTCTGAATTCAACCATGTAATCATTTTATATGACAAATAACAATAGATGAAATACAATATACAGGTTGTTTCTCCAATAGGGACAGCCCGATTATTTTCTTTATTATTGTAAAGAAAAGAAAATCATTCAAATTAAAGTAGTAGTATAGATAGTATAAAAAGAGGGGCATACATTGAAGAAAAAAAAGTAACTTGGGGTTCTCAAACTATAACATAAATATATATTTTTTTAAATGGGATTATATATATATTTTTTTTAGGTACATTCGATAGTGTATTTTTTCTGAATTCAACCATGTAATCATTTTATATGACAAATAACAACAGATGAAATACAATATACAGGTTGTTTCTCCAATAGGGACAGCCCGATTATTTTCTTTATTATTGTAAAGAAAAGAAAATCATTCAAATTAAAGTAGTAGTATAGATAGTATAAAAAGAGGGGCATACATTGAAGAAAAAAAAGTAACTTGGGGTTCTCAAACTATAACAAAAATATATATTTTTTTAAATGGGATTATATATATTTTTTAGGTACATTCGATAGTGTATTTTTTCTGAATTCAACCATGTAATCATTTTATATGACAAATAACAACAGATGAAATACAATATACAGGTTGTTTCTCCAATAGGGACAGCCCGATTATTTTCTTTATTATTGTAAAGAAAAGAAAATCATTCAAATTAAAGTAGTAGTATAGATAGTATAAAAAGAGGGGCATACATTGAAGAAAAAAAAGTAACTTGGGGTTCTCAAACTATAACATAAATATATATTTTTTTAAATGGGATTATATATATTTTTTAGGTACATTCGATAGTGTATTTTTTCTGAATTCAACCATGTAATCATTTTATATGACAAATAACAACAGATGAAATACAATATACAGGTTGTTTCTCCAATAGGGACAGCCCGATTATTTTCTTTATTATTGTAAAGAAAAGAAAATCATTCAAATTAAAGTAGTAGTATAGATAGTATAAAAAGAGGGGTATACATTGAAGAAAAAAAAGTAACTTGGGGTTCTCAAACTATAACATAAATATATATTTTTTTAAATGGGATTATATATATATATATATATATTTTTTAGGTACATTCGATAGTGTATTTTTTCTGAATTCAACCATGTAATCATTTTATATGACAAATAACAACAGATGAAATACAATATACAGGTTGTTTCTCCAATAGGGACAGCCCGATTATTTTCTTTATTATTGTAAAGAAAAGAAAATCATTCAAATTAAAGTAGTAGTATAGATAGTATAAAAAGAGGGGCATACATTGAAGAAAAAAAAGTAACTTGGGGTTCTCAAACTATAACATAAATATATATTTTTTTAAATGGGATTATATATATATATTTTTTAGGTACATTCGATAGTGTATTTTTTCTGAATTCAACCATGTAATCATTTTATATGACAAATAACAACAGATGAAATACAATATACAGGTTGTTTCTCCAATAGGGACAGCCCGATTATTTTCTTTATTATTGTAAAGAAAAGAAAATCATTCAAATTAAAGTAGTAGTATAGATAGTATAAAAAGAGGGGCATACATTGAAGAAAAAAAAGTAACTTGGGGTTCTCAAACTATAACATAAATATATATTTTTTTAAATGGGATTATATATATTTTTTAGGTACATTCGATAGTGTATTTTTTCTGAATTCAACCATGTAATCATTTTATATGACAAATAACAACAGATGAAATACAATATACAGGTTGTTTCTCCAATAGGGACAGCCCGATTATTTTCTTTATTATTGTAAAGAAAAGAAAATCATTCAAATTAAAGTAGTAGTATAGATAGTATAAAAAGAGGGGCATACATTGAAGAAAAAAAAGTAACTTGGGGTTCTCAAACTATAACATAAATATATATTTTTTTAAATGGGATTATATATATATATTTTTTAGGTACATTCGATAGTGTATTTTTTCTGAATTCAACCATGTAATCATTTTATATGACAAATAACAACAGATGAAATACAATATACAGGTTGTTTCTCCAATAGGGACAGCCCGATTATTTTCTTTATTATTGTAAAGAAAAGAAAATCATTCAAATTAAAGTAGTAGTATAGATAGTATAAAAAGAGGGGCATACATTGAAGAAAAAAAATTAACTTGGGGTTCTCAAACTATAACATAAATATATATTTTTTTAAATGGGATTATATATATTTTTTAGGTACATTCGATAGTGTATTTTTTCTGAATTCAACCATGTAATCATTTTATATGACAAATAACAACAGATGAAATACAATATACAGGTTGTTTCTCCAATAGGGACAGCCCGATTATTTTCTTTATTATTGTAAAGAAAAGAAAATCATTCAAATTAAAGTAGTAGTATAGATAGTATAAAAAGAGGGTCATACATTGAAGAAAAAAAAGTAACTTGGGGTTCTCAAACTATAACATAAATATATATTTTTTTAAATGGGATTATATATATTTTTTAGGTACATTCGATAGTGTATTTTTTCTGAATTCAACCATGTAATCATTTTATATGACAAATAACAACAGATGAAATACAATATACAGGTTGTTTCTCCAATAGGGACAGCCCGATTATTTTCTTTATTATTGTAAAGAAAAGAAAATCATTCAAATTAAAGTAGTAGTATAGATAGTATAAAAAGAGGGGCATACATTGAAGAAAAAAAAGTAACTTGGGGTTCTCAAACTATAACATAAATATATATTTTTTTAAATGGGATTATATATATATATTTTTTAGGTACATTCGATAGTGTATTTTTTCTGAATTCAACCATGTAATCATTTTATATGACAAATAACAACAGATGAAATACAATATACAGGTTGTTTCTCCAATAGGGACAGCCCGATTATTTTCTTTATTATTGTAAAGAAAAGAAAATCATTCAAATTAAAGTAGTAGTATAGATAGTATAAAAAGAGGGGCATACATTGAAGAAAAAAAATTAACTTGGGGTTTTCAAACTATAACATAAATATATATTTTTTTAAATGGGATTATATATATTTTTTAGGTACATTCGATAGTGTATTTTTTCTGAATTCAACCATGTAATCATTTTATATGACAAATAACAACAGATGAAATACAATATACAGGTTGTTTCTCCAATAGGGACAGCCCGATTATTTTCTTTATTATTGTAAAGAAAAGAAAATCATTCAAATTAAAGTAGTAGTATAGATAGTATAAAAAGAGGGGCATACATTGAAGAAAAAAAAGTAACTTGGGGTTCTCAAACTATAACATAAATATATATTTTTTTAAATGGGATTATATATATTTTTTAGGTACATTCGATAGTGTATTTTTTCTGAATTCAACCATGTAATCATTTTATATGACAAATAACAACAGATGAAATACAATATACAGGTTGTTTCTCCAATAGGGACAGCCCGATTATTTTCTTTATTATTGTAAAGAAAAGAAAATCATTCAAATTAAAGTAGTAGTATAGATAGTATAAAAAGAGGGGCATACATTGAAGAAAAAAAATTAACTTGGGGTTCTCAAACTATAACATAAATATATATTTTTTTAAATGGGATTATATATATATATTTTTTAGGTACATTCGATAGTGTATTTTTTCTGAATTCAACCATGTAATCATTTTATATGACAAATAACAACAGATGAAATACAATATACAGGTTGTTTCTCCAATAGGGACAGCCCGATTATTTTCTTTATTATTGTAAAGAAAAGAAAATCATTCAAATTAAAGTAGTAGTATAGATAGTATAAAAAGAGGGGCATACATTGAAGAAAAAAAATTAACTTGGGGTTCTCAAACTATAACATAAATATATATTTTTTTAAATGGGATTATATATATTTTTTAGGTACATTCGATAGTGTATTTTTTCTGAATTCAACCATGTAATCATTTTATATGACAAATAACAACAGATGAAATACAATATACAGGTTGTTTCTCCAATGGGGACAGCCCGATTATTTTCTTTATTATTGTAAAGAAAAGAAAATCATTCAAATTAAAGTAGTAGTATAGATAGTATAAAAAGAGGGGCATACATTGAAGAAAAAAAATTAACTTGGGGTTCTCAAACTATAACATAAATATATATTTTTTTAAATGGGATTATATATATTTTTTAGGTACATTCGATAGTGTATTTTTTCTGAATTCAACCATGTAATCATTTTATATGACAAATAACAACAGATGAAATACAATATACAGGTTGTTTCTCCAATAGGGACAGCCCGATTATTTTCTTTATTATTGTAAAGAAAAGAAAATCATTCAAATGAAAGTAGTAGTATAGATAGTATAAAAAGAGGGGCATACATTGAAGAAAAAAAATTAACTTGGGGTTCTCAAACTATAACATAAATATATATTTTTTTAAATGGGATTATATATATATATTTTTTAGGTACATTCGATAGTGTATTTTTTCTGAATTCAACCATGTAATCATTTTATATGACAAATAACAACAGATGAAATACAATATACAGGTTGTTTCTCCAATAGGGACAGCCCGATTATTTTCTTTATTATTGTAAAGAAAAGAAAATCATTCAAATTAAAGTAGTAGTATAGATAGTATAAAAAGAGGGGCATACATTGAAGAAAAAAAAGTAACTTGGGGTTCTCAAACTATAACATAAATATATATTTTTTTAAATGGGATTATATATATATATTTTTTAGGTACATTCGATAGTGTATTTTTTCTGAATTTAACCATGTAATCATTTTATATGACAAATAACAACAGATGAAATACAATATACAGGTTGTTTCTCCAATAGGGACAGCCCGATTATTTTCTTTATTATTGTAAAGAAAAGAAAATCATTCAAATTAAAGTAGTAGTATAGATAGTATAAAAAGAGGGGCATACATTGAAGAAAAAAAATTAACTTGGGGTTCTCAAACTATAACATAAATATATATTTTTTTAAATGGGATTATATATATTTTTTAGGTACATTCGATAGTGTATTTTTTCTGAATTCAACCATGTAATCATTTTATATGACAAATAACAACAGATGAAATACAATATACAGGTTGTTTCTCCAATAGGGACAGCCCGATTATTTTCTTTATTATTGTAAAGAAAAGAAAATCATTCAAATTAAAGTAGTAGTATAGATAGTATAAAAAGAGGGGCATACATTGAAGAAAAAAAATTAACTTGGGGTTCTCAAACTATAACATAAATATATATTTTTTTAAATGGGATTATATATATTTTTTAGGTACATTCGATAGTGTATTTTTTCTGAATTCAACCATGTAATCATTTTATATGACAAATAACAACAGATGAAATACAATATACAGGTTGTTTCTCCAATAGGGACAGCCCGATTATTTTCTTTATTATTGTAAAGAAAAGAAAATCATTCAAATTAAAGTAGTAGTATAGATAGTATAAAAAGAGGGGCATACATTGAAGAAAAAAAATTAACTTGGGGTTCTCAAACTATAACATAAATATATATTTTTTTAAATGGGATTATATATATATATATTTTTTAGGTACATTCGATAGTGTATTTTTTCTGAATTCAACCATGTAATCATTTTATATGACAAATAACAACAGATGAAATACAATATACAGGTTGTTTCTCCAATAGGGACAGCCCGATTATTTTCTTTATTATTGTAAAGAAAAGAAAATCATTCAAATTAAAGTAGTAGTATAGATAGTATAAAAAGAGGGGCATACATTGAAGAAAAAAAATTAACTTGGGGTTCTCAAACTATAACATAAATATATATTTTTTTAAATGGGATTATATATATTTTTTAGGTACATTCGATAGTGTATTTTTTCTGAATTCAACCATGTAATCATTTTATATGACAAATAACAACAGATGAAATACAATATACAGGTTGTTTCTCCAATAGGGACAGCCCGATTATTTTCTTTATTATTGTAAAGAAAAGAAAATCATTCAAATTAAAGTAGTAGTATAGATAGTATAAAAAGAGGGGCATACATTGAAGAAAAAAAATTAACTTGGGGTTCTCAAACTATAACATAAATATATATTTTTTTAAATGGGATTATATATATATATTTTTTTTAGGTACATTCGATAGTGTATTTTTTCTGAATTCAACCATGTAATCATTTTATATGACAAATAACAACAGATGAAATACAATATACAGGTTGTTTCTCCAATAGGGACAGCCCGATTATTTTCTTTATTATTGTAAAGAAAAGAAAATCATTCAAATTAAAGTAGTAGTATAGATAGTATAAAAAGAGGGGCATACATTGAAGAAAAAAAATTAACTTGGGGTTCTCAAACTATAACATAAATATATATTTTTTTAAATGGGATTATATATATTTTTTAGGTACATTCGATAGTGTATTTTTTCTGAATTCAACCATGTAATCATTTTATATGACAAATAACAACAGATGAAATACAATATACAGGTTGTTTCTCCAATAGGGACAGCCCGATTATTTTCTTTATTATTGTAAAGAAAAGAAAATCATTCAAATTAAAGTAGTAGTATAGATAGTATAAAAAGAGGGGCATACATTGAAGAAAAAAAATTAACTTGGGGTTCTCAAACTATAACATAAATATATATTTTTTTAAATGGGATTATATATATATTTTTAGGTACATTCGATAGTGTATTTTTTCTGAATTCAACCATGTAATCATTTTATATGACAAATAACAACAGATGAAATACAATATACAGGTTGTTTCTCCAATAGGGACAGCCCGATTATTTTCTTTATTATTGTAAAGAAAAGAAAATCATTCAAATTAAAGTAGTAGTATAGATAGTATAAAAAGAGGGGCATACATTGAAGAAAAAAAATTAACTTGGGGTTCTCAAACTATAACATAAATATATATTTTTTTAAATGGGATTATATATATTTTTTAGGTACATTCGATAGTGTATTTTTTCTGAATTCAACCATGTGATCATTTTATATGACAAATAACAACAGATGAAATACAATATACAGGTTGTTTCTCCAATAGGGACAGCCCGATTATTTTCTTTATTATTGTAAAGAAAAGAAAATCATTCAAATTAAAGTAGTAGTATAGATAGTATAAAAAGAGGGGCATACATTGAAGAAAAAAAAGTAACTTGGGGTTCTCAAACTATAACATAAATATATATTTTTTTAAATGGGATTATATATATATATTTTTTAGGTACATTCGATAGTGTATTTTTTCTGAATTCAACCATGTAATCATTTTATATGACAAATAACAACAGATGAAATACAATATACAGGTTGTTTCTCCAATAGGGACAGCCCGATTATTTTCTTTATTATTGTAAAGAAAAGAAAATCATTCAAATTAAAGTAGTAGTATATATAGTATAAAAAGAGGGGCATACATTGAAGAAAAAAAAGTAACTTGGGGTTCTCAAACTATAACATAAATATATATTTTTTTAAATGGGATTATATATATTTTTTAGGTACATTCGATAGTGTATTTTTTCTGAATTCAACCATGTAATCATTTTATATGACAAATAACAACAGATGAAATACAATATACAGGTTGTTTCTCCAATAGGGACAGCCCGATTATTTTCTTTATTATTGTAAAGAAAAGAAAATCATTCAAATTAAAGTAGTAGTATAGATAGTATAAAAAAAGGGGCATACATTGAAGAAAAAAAATTAACTTGGGGTTCTCAAACTATAACATAAATATATATTTTTTTAAATGGGATTATATATATATTTTTAGGTACATTCGATAGTGTATTTTTTCTGAATTCAACCATGTAATCATTTTATATGACAAATAACAACAGATGAAATACAATATACAGGTTGTTTCTCCAATAGGGACAGCCCGATTATTTTCTTTATTATTGTAAAGAAAAGAAAATCATTCAAATTAAAGTAGTAGTATAGATAGTATAAAAAGAGGGGCATACATTGAAGAAAAAAAATTAACTTGGGGTTCTCAAACTATAACATAAATATATATTTTTTTAAATGGGATTATATATATTTTTTAGGTACATTCGATAGTTTATTTTTTCTGAATTCAACCATGTGATCATTTTATATGACAAATAACAACAGATGAAATACAATATACAGGTTGTTTCTCCAATAGGGACAGCCCGATTATTTTCTTTATTATTGTAAAGAAAAGAAAATCATTCAAATTAAAGTAGTAGTATAGATAGTATAAAAAGAGGGGCATACATTGAAGAAAAAAAAGTAACTTGGGGTTCTCAAACTATAACATAAATATATATTTTTTTAAATGGGATTATATATATTTTTTAGGTACATTCGATAGTGTATTTTTTCTGAATTCAACCATGTAATCATTTTATATGACAAATAACAACAGATGAAATACAATATACAGGTTGTTTCTCCAATAGGGACAGCCCGATTATTTTCTTTATTATTGTAAAGAAAAGAAAATCATTCAAATTAAAGTAGTAGTATAGATAGTATAAAAAGAGGGGCATACATTGAAGAAAAAAAAGTAACTTGGGGTTCTCAAACTATAACATAAATATATATTTTTTTAAATGGGATTATATATATTTTTTAGGTACATTCGATAGTGTATTTTTTCTGAATTCAACCATGTAATCATTTTATATGACAAATAACAACAGATGAAATACAATATACAGGTTGTTTCTCCAATAGGGACAGCCCAATTATTTTCTTTATTATTGTAAAGAAAAGAAAATCATTCAAATTAAAGTAGTAGTATAGATAGTATAAAAAGGAAGGCATACATTGAAGAAAAAAAATTAACTTGGGGTTCTCAAACTATAACATAAATATATATTTTTTTAAATGGGATTATATATATATATTTTTTAGGTACATTCGATAGTGTATTTTTTCTGAATTCAACCATGTAATCATTTTATATGACAAATAACAACAGATGAAATACAATATACAGGTTGTTTCTCCAATAGGGACAGCCCGATTATTTTCTTTATTATTGTAAAGAAAAGAAAATCATTCAAATTAAAGTAGTAGTATAGATAGTATAAAAAGAGGGTCATACATTGAAGAAAAAAAAGTAACTTGGGGTTCTCAAACTATAACATAAATATATATTTTTTTAAATGGGATTATATATATTTTTTAGGTACATTCGATAGTGTATTTTTTCTGAATTCAACCATGTAATCATTTTATATGACAAATAACAACAGATGAAATACAATATACAGGTTGTTTCTCCAATAGGGACAGCCCGATTATTTTCTTTATTATTGTAAAGAAAAGAAAATCATTCAAATTAAAGTAGTAGTATAGATAGTATAAAAAGAGGGGCATACATTGAAGAAAAAAAAGTAACTTGGAGTTCTCCAACTATAACATAAATATATATTTTTTTAAATGGGATTATATATATTTTTTAGGTACATTCGATAGTGTATTTTTTCTGAATTCAACCATGTAATCATTTTATATGACAAATAACAACAGATGAAATTCAATATACAGGTTGTTTCTCCAATAGGGACAGCCCGATTATTTTCTTTATTATTGTAAAGAAAAGAAAATCATTCAAATTAAAGTAGTAGTATAGATAGTATAAAAAGAGGGGCATACATTGAAGAAAAAAAATTAACTTGGGGTTCTCAAACTATAACATAAATATATATTTTTTTAAATGGGATTATATATATATATATATATATATATATATATATATATATATATATATATATATATTTTAGGTACATTCGATAGTGTATTTTTTCTGAATTCAACCATGTAATCATTTTATATGACAAATAACAACAGATGAAATACAATATACAGGTTGTTTCTCCAATAGGGACAGCCCGATTATTTTCTTTATTATTGTAAAGAAAAGAAAATCATTCAAATTAAAGTAGTAGTATAGATAGTATAAAAAGAGGGGCATACATTGAAGAAAAAAAAGTAACTTGGGGTTCTCAAACTATAACATAAATATATATTTTTTTAAATGGGATTATATATATTTTTTAGGTACATTCGATAGTGTATTTTTTCTGAATTCAACCATGTAATCATTTTATATGACAAATAACAACAGATGAAATACAATATACAGGTTGTTTCTCCAATAGGGACAGCCCGATTATTTTCTTTATTATTGTAAAGAAAAGAAAATCATTCAAATTAAAGTAGTAGTATAGATAGTATAAAAAGAGGGGCATACATTGAAGAAAAAAAATTAACTTGGGGTTCTCAAACTATAACATAAATATATATTTTTTTAAATGGGATTATATATATATTTTTAGGTACATTCGATAGTGTATTTTTTCTGAATTCAACCATGTAATCATTTTATATGACAAATAACAACAGATGAAATACAATATACAGGTTGTTTCTCCAATAGGGACAGCCCGATTATTTTCTTTATTATTGTAAAGAAAAGAAAATCATTCAAATTAAAGTAGTAGTATAGATAGTATAAAAAGAGGGGCATACATTGAAGAAAAAAAAGTAACTTGGGGTTCTCAAACTATAACATAAATATATATTTTTTTAAATGGGATTATATATATTTTTTAGGTACATTCGATAGTGTATTTTTTCTGAATTCAACCATGTAATCATTTTATATGACAAATAACAACAGATGAAATACAATATACAGGTTGTTTCTCCAATAGGGACAGCCCGATTATTTTCTTTATTATTGTAAAGAAAAGAAAATCATTCAAATTAAAGTAGTAGTATAGATAGTATAAAAAGAGGGGCATACATTGAAGAAAAAAAAGTAACTTGGGGTTCTCAAACTATAACATAAATATATATTTTTTTAAATGGGATTATATATATTTTTTAGGTACATTCGATAGTGTATTTTTTCTGAATTCAACCATGTAATCATTTTATATGACAAATAACAACAGATGAAATACAATATACAGGTTGTTTCTCCAATAGGGACAGCCCGATTATTTTCTTTATTATTGTAAAGAAAAGAAAATCATTCAAATTAAAGTAGTAGTATAGATAGTATAAAAAGAGGGGCATACATTGAAGAAAAAAAAGTAACTTGGGGTTCTCAAACTATAACATAAATATATATTTTTTTAAATGGGATTATATATATTTTTTAGGTACATTCGATAGTGTATTTTTTCTGAATTCAACCATGTAATCATTTTATATGACAAATAACAACAGATGAAATACAATATACAGGTTGTTTCTCCAATAGGGACAGCCCGATTATTTTCTTTATTATTGTAAAGAAAAGAAAATCATTCAAATTAAAGTAGTAGTATAGATAGTATAAAAAGAGGGGCATACATTGAAGAAAAAAAAGTAACTTGGGGTTCTCAAACTATAACATAAATATATATTTTTTTAAATGGGATTATATATATTTTTTAGGTACATTCGATAGTGTATTTTTTCTGAATTCAACCATGTAATCATTTTATATGACAAATAACAACAGATGAAATACAATATACAGGTTGTTTCTCCAATAGGGACAGCCCGATTATTTTCTTTATTATTGTAAAGAAAAGAAAATCATTCAAATTAAAGTAGTAGTATAGATAGTATAAAAAGAGGGGCATACATTGAAGAAAAAAAAGTAACTTGGGGTTCTCAAACTATAACATAAATATATATTTTTTTAAATGGGATTATATATATTTTTTAGGTACATTCGATAGTGTATTTTTTCTGAATTCAACCATGTAATCATTTTATATGACAAATAACAACAGATGAAATACAATATACAGGTTGTTTCTCCAATAGGGACAGCCCGATTATTTTCTTTATTATTGTAAAGAAAAGAAAATCATTCAAATTAAAGTAGTAGTATAGATAGTATAAAAAGAGGGGCATACATTGAAGAAAAAAAAGTAACTTGGGGTTCTCAAACTATAACATAAATATATATTTTTTTAAATGGGATTATATATATTTTTTAGGTACATTCGATAGTGTATTTTTTCTGAATTCAACCATGTAATCATTTTATATGACAAATAACAACAGATGAAATTCAATATACAGGTTGTTTCTCCAATAGGGACAGCCCGATTATTTTCTTTATTATTGTAAAGAAAAGAAAATCATTCAAATTAAAGTAGTAGTATAGATAGTATAAAAAGAGGGGCATACATTGAAGAAAAAAAAGTAACTTGGGGTTCTCAAACTATAACATAAATATATATTTTTTTAAATGGGATTATATATATTTTTTAGGTACATTCGATAGTGTATTTTTTCTGAATTCAACCATGTAATCATTTTATATGACAAATAACAACAGATGAAATACAATATACAGGTTGTTTCTCCAATAGGGACAGCCCGATTATTTTCTTTATTATTGTAAAGAAAAGAAAATCATTCAAATTAAAGTAGTAGTATAGATAGTATAAAAAGAGGGGCATACATTGAAGAAAAAAAAGTAACTTGGGGTTCTCAAACTATAACATAAATATATATTTTTTTAAATGGGATTATATATATTTTTTAGGTACATTCGATAGTGTATTTTTTCTGAATTCAACCATGTAATCATTTTATATGACAAATAACAACAGATGAAATACAATATACAGGTTGTTTCTCCAATAGGGACAGCCCGATTATTTTCTTTATTATTGTAAAGAAAAGAAAATCATTCAAATTAAAGTAGTAGTATAGATAGTATAAAAAGAGGGGCATACATTGAAGAAAAAAAAGTAACTTGGGGTTCTCAAACTATAACATAAATATATATTTTTTTAAATGGGATTATATATATTTTTTAGGTACATTCGATAGTGTATTTTTTCTGAATTCAACCATGTAATCATTTTATATGACAAATAACAACAGATGAAATACAATATACAGGTTGTTTCTCCAATAGGGACAGCCCGATTATTTTCTTTATTATTGTAAAGAAAAGAAAATCATTCAAATTAAAGTAGTAGTATAGATAGTATAAAAAGAGGGGCATACATTGAAGAAAAAAAAGTAACTTGGGGTTCTCAAACTATAACATAAATATATATTTTTTTAAATGGGATTATATATATTTTTTAGGTACATTCGATAGTGTATTTTTTCTGAATTCAACCATGTAATCATTTTATATGACAAATAACAACAGATGAAATACAATATACAGGTTGTTTCTCCAATAGGGACAGCCCGATTATTTTCTTTATTATTGTAAAGAAAAGAAAATCATTCAAATTAAAGTAGTAGTATAGATAGTATAAAAAGAGGGGCATACATTGAAGAAAAAAAAGTAACTTGGGGTTCTCAAACTATAACATAAATATATATTTTTTTAAATGGGATTATATATATTTTTTAGGTACATTCGATAGTGTATTTTTTCTGAATTCAACCATGTAATCATTTTATATGACAAATAACAACAGATGAAATACAATATACAGGTTGTTTCTCCAATAGGGACAGCCCGATTATTTTCTTTATTATTGTAAAGAAAAGAAAATCATTCAAATTAAAGTAGTAGTATAGATAGTATAAAAAGAGGGGCATACATTGAAGAAAAAAAAGTAACTTGGGGTTCTCAAACTATAACATAAATATATATTTTTTTAAATGGGATTATATATATTTTTTAGGTACATTCGATAGTGTATTTTTTCTGAATTCAACCATGTAATCATTTTATATGACAAATAACAACAGATGAAATACAATATACAGGTTGTTTCTCCAATAGGGACAGCCCGATTATTTTCTTTATTATTGTAAAGAAAAGAAAATCATTCAAATTAAAGTAGTAGTATAGATAGTATAAAAAGAGGGGCATACATTGAAGAAAAAAAAGTAACTTGGGGTTCTCAAACTATAACATAAATATATATTTTTTTAAATGGGATTATATATATTTTTTAGGTACATTCGATAGTGTATTTTTTCTGAATTCAACCATGTAATCATTTTATATGACAAATAACAACAGATGAAATACAATATACAGGTTGTTTCTCCAATAGGGACAGCCCGATTATTTTCTTTATTATTGTAAAGAAAAGAAAATCATTCAAATTAAAGTAGTAGTATAGATAGTATAAAAAGAGGGGCATACATTGAAGAAAAAAAAGTAACTTGGGGTTCTCAAACTATAACATAAATATATATTTTTTTAAATGGGATTATATATATTTTTTAGGTACATTCGATAGTGTATTTTTTCTGAATTCAACCATGTAATCATTTTATATGACAAATAACAACAGATGAAATACAATATACAGGTTGTTTCTCCAATAGGGACAGCCCGATTATTTTCTTTATTATTGTAAAGAAAAGAAAATCATTCAAATTAAAGTAGTAGTATAGATAGTATAAAAAGAGGGGCATACATTGAAGAAAAAAAAGTAACTTGGGGTTCTCAAACTATAACATAAATATATATTTTTTTAAATGGGATTATATATATTTTTTAGGTACATTCGATAGTGTATTTTTTCTGAATTCAACCATGTAATCATTTTATATGACAAATAACAACAGATGAAATACAATATACAGGTTGTTTCTCCAATAGGGACAGCCCGATTATTTTCTTTATTATTGTAAAGAAAAGAAAATCATTCAAATTAAAGTAGTAGTATAGATAGTATAAAAAGAGGGGCATACATTGAAGAAAAAAAAGTAACTTGGGGTTCTCAAACTATAACATAAATATATATTTTTTTAAATGGGATTATATATATTTTTTAGGTACATTCGATAGTGTATTTTTTCTGAATTCAACCATGTAATCATTTTATATGACAAATAACAACAGATGAAATACAATATACAGGTTGTTTCTCCAATAGGGACAGCCCGATTATTTTCTTTATTATTGTAAAGAAAAGAAAATCATTCAAATTAAAGTAGTAGTATAGATAGTATAAAAAGAGGGGCATACATTGAAGAAAAAAAAGTAACTTGGGGTTCTCAAACTATAACATAAATATATATTTTTTTAAATGGGATTATATATATATATTTTTTAGGTACATTCGATAGTGTATTTTTTCTGAATTCAACCATGTAATCATTTTATATGACAAATAACAACAGATGAAATACAATATACAGGTTGTTTCTCCAATAGGGACAGCCCGATTATTTTCTTTATTATTGTAAAGAAAAGAAAATCATTCAAATTAAAGTAGTAGTATAGATAGTATAAAAAGAGGGGCATACATTGAAGAAAAAAAAGTAACTTGGGGTTCTCAAACTATAACATAAATATATATTTTTTTAAATGGGATTATATATATTTTTTAGGTACATTCGATAGTGTATTTTTTCTGAATTCAACCATGTAATCATTTTATATGACAAATAACAACAGATGAAATACAATATACAGGTTGTTTCTCCAATAGGGACAGCCCGATTATTTTCTTTATTATTGTAAAGAAAAGAAAATCATTCAAATTAAAGTAGTAGTATAGATATATTGGCACGTTATCAGTCTCGCTGCACCACTAAATCTCGTTCGATCCAAAATAGCAATAATTTGTATTATTCAGTACTCTTGCTTAACTTTGCTAATCACACCGTCTGGAATTCGAACAATGTGTAAACAGCTGAGTAATTAAGTAAAAGCGAGCGTTAGAAACACGTAAGACCCTCAAAGTCTCACACTAACGAACAGTGTATCGCAACGTAAGGTCCGCATGACCTTATGGGGATCCGCATGATCCCCGAGACCCTCGAGGTCTCACACTAACGAGTAGTGTATTGCAACGTAAGGTCCGCATGACCTTGTGGGGATCCGCATGATCCCCGAGACCCTCGAGGCCTCACACTAACGAGTAGTGTATCGCAACGTAAGGTCCGCATGACCTTGTGGGGATCCGCATGATCCCCGAGACCCTCGAGGCCTCACACTAACGAGTAGTGTATCGCAACGTAAGGTCTGCATGACCTTGTGGGGATCCGCATGATCCCCGAGACCCTCGAGGCCTCACACTAACGAGTAGTGTATCGCAACGTAAGGTCCGCATGACCTTGTGGGGATCCGCATGATCCCCGAGACCCTCGAGGCCTCACACTAACGAGTAGTGTATCGCAACGTAAGGTCCGCATGACCTTGTGGGGATCTGCATGATCCCCGAGACCCTCGAGGCCTCACACTAACGAGTAGTGTATCGCAACGTAAAGTTCGCATGACCTTGTGGGGATCCGCATGATCCCCGAGACCCTCGAGGCCTCACACTAACGAGTAGTGTATCGCAATGTAAGGTCCGCATGACCTTGTGGGGATCCGCATGATCCCCGAGACCCTCGAGGCCTCACACTAACGAGTAGTGTATCGCAACGTAAAGTCCGCATGACCTTGTGGGGATCCGCATGATCCCCGAGACCCTCGAGGCCTCACACTAACGAGTAGTGTATCGCAATGTAAGGTCCGCATGACCTTGTGGGGATCCGCATGATCCCCGAGACCCTCGAGGCCTCACACTAACGAGTAGTGTATCGCAACGTAAGGTCCGCATGACCTTGTGGGGATCCGCATGATCCCCGAGACCCTCGAGGCCTCACACTAACGAATAGTGTATAAAGAAACCTAAAAGTTTAATCCTGAAAAATGTAAATATAACCTGAAAATAAATAAGGTTAAGAATCTCACCTAGAGTACGAATAATTCCGCACAGGAACATATTTTGTCACAGTAAATATAAAGCATAGTCACTGCGATGGTTTCACTACGAACGCCAGCAATCAACTGCCGATATATTGTCTTAATCACCTGAAATAGGGTTGTATAATCGTTCAGAACATCAATTAGTCAGTATTGTTATCGCATTGTATTTATTTATACAAAGAATTTAAATGTAATTTTTGAATCACATAATACATTATACTTGTTTATACGATACCGCTAACATTCGGCCATCCTGCAATTGTCCTCGTCCCCGAGGACACGCGCTTAACTCGATTTATTCCTCTTGAGATGCTGAGGATTCTCTTTCAAGACTTGACATACCACCTTGTCGTACCCATGGTTTAATACGGTCAACCGTGACGGCATTTTTGTTTCGTACGCGGTTAATTCATTCACATAGACATTTATATCTTCAACAATGCGTCATTTGGAAGTTTTACTTGTGATTTCGAACTGCCCTGCATACGGCGCAGTTAGTTTTTATTCTCTGGTGACTTGTTTTTCGATTAGTACAGTATCATCGGTTTTGTAAGCGCGCGCACTACGCCTTCTTTGGTCATACTAGTGCTTCTGTTTTAGCTGATCAGAACGGATCTTTTGTGATACTTCCTCCCGTATATTTACAAATTTTCTACGCACGGCTGCTTTTCCTGTACCTCGATGGTGAAGGTTGAGCCAGCCGGAGCCCGAGGTCTCAACAGAATTGTAGCTCACTCACAATTTTGTTTGTGCTTTTACTAGTGCATGGTGTTGTTCATCAAAACTGCACAGATACAACTTTTTTTGTCCCAATAATTTTCTATACACCCGATCATTCTTTACTGCATAATTCTTAATAATGAGTTTATCGTCCTCGCTTGCATTAGATTTCGTATTTTGTTATCGGTGAGATGTTCAGCTACCAATCGATATGTTGTATCTGGTTCCCTGTTTGGCGGCTATCATTCGAGGACGGATTGCGACTCAGCGCATCAGCATGTTGCGTTTGGGTTCCTGAGCGGTATTCTACAACGAAATTAAATTGCGATAGCAGCAGCCACCATTAAGCGATCCTTAGAACAATGTCGCGTTTCGTCTGTGCTGTTTCTTAAAGAGTTGTAGTAAATAATGATTTTTTTTTTTTTTTTAATCCGACTAAGTATACGCGAAATTTACGGGCGGTGTCCACTACATCTAATGCTTCGAGTTCGAATGAATGGTACTTTTGTTCATAATGTGTAGAATACCCGCTAAACCACGTTTGCATGCATCTGCGTGCACTTCCGTGAGTGCGCGAGGGTTATACAACGCAAGAAAAGGTCGTGTAGTCAGAATCTCTTTCAGATCCTGATATGCGTTTTCTTGTTCAGTATTCTATTTCTATTCTTGATTCTCTTTGTGTAAGTATAAACAGTGGACGTACAATCATTACAAATTTCTGAATTATTTGTCTGAAACATAATCCTAAAAATTGTCCCCGGGTGTGTATATAAGTAGGTACGGGGAAATACTTAACCGCTCGAGTTTTATAATTATTCGGTCTAATTCCATCTTCGTTTATGTCAAACCGAAAATATGTGATGCATGTCGATAGTAAATAATATATACATTTCTTTAGTTTCAGCGTAAGTCCCTCTTCGCGGAGTACTTGTAACACGTTTTCTAGTAGTTTCAGTCCTTCCTCAATCCATCTGCTAGGAATTAAATTATCTTCTCGGGAAATGGAGACTGCCTCGTAACGTAGGGTGCCTAAAACTTTCTTCATTAAACGCCGGAAAATACTAGGCGTACTTGCAAGTCCGAAAGACGTTCGATTATATTCGTACTGCCCCTCGGGTGTGGTGGTATCCCAGACTGAGATCTAGCGTTGTAAAATAGCGGCATCCGTAAAGTCTGTCGAGCTGATCGTCTATCCTTGATAAAGATTAGTAATCTTTTACTGTAGTTGAATTGAGTTTTCTGTAGTCCACGCACAATCTCTCTCCGTCCCTTTTCTTCACTAAAAGAATGGGCAAGCAGTACGGCTATTGTGATTCCTGAATTATTCCTTGATCAAGTAGTTCATTAGTTATCTCTTTTGTTTCGTTACGTTTGCTTAAGCACATCCGATATGGTCGATAAATAACTATCTTATCTGAGTTGACTGTGATTGTCAATCCCGTGGATTTTGTTTGTCCGTGTTCTTGCAGATTTTGTGCGAAACAGTCATGATACTCCTGGAGTAATCTGATTCTATTCGCCTTAACAGTGTCATCAATTAGTCCAATTATGATTTCGTCCTTAGATAGGTGTTAGCTCCATTTCCGTATCTATCCTTCTGCAATTTCCTGTCGGCACGGCCATGCGTTAGCGATTTTAGTGTTTTTGTTTGCAGCGATGTTCTGATCGGAAGTGTTTATAAGAGAGATAAGGCTCATATTCTGTGTCGATATGGATTAATAATTCCGGCACGTAATTCTGTTGCGCTGCCTCTCCACGTATTGATGGTTCCACATAAGTCGCCATTTATTTTCTCCTTAGTCTGATTAGGAACATATCCGGCGTGGTGAGCCGGAATGACCACAGCTGATTTTGTCAACAAGCTAACATGATCCTTAGGTTGTGGTTGAAAATCCGCATCTTCATCTTTCCTTTGGTCGATAATACGAAGCATGTCACTCGTTGTCATAAATAGCACATGTCTAGCTTCAGTAAATGATTGCCCAATATCTGCTTCGACTTCAACGTCAGCTTGGTCTACTTTTAAGGTAAAAGATGTTTTTCCAATGGTGTTTGTGCCTCCAAGTCCTGAGCTATATTCATAAAAGCGTCCACGTAAAACTTCTCGTTGGGCGGCGAAATATCTGCAGATGTTAACATCAAGTTTGTCTTGGAAATAGATAGTTTTGCCTTACAAGATTGCAGGAACAGGAGACGCGCTTCCGCTGAATGGTACCGTCCTGCACGTGCTGACACGGATTGCGTCATCGGGTAATCCGCCAATGATGCAAGAGACTGCTTTTTTTCACCGTCTATTTCACAACCATTTAGCAAGGCAACTTTTCCATAGTACCTAAAATTTAGTGTTCAACTGTTCTGGGCGTTTCCTCCTGCGGAGTATCTCCTCCAGCAACATAAAGTAGTCTCTTTGGGAATAAAATGTTTGAAAACGTTGTTGCTCCCACTCTATGTGAGCTGTATGGTACGGTGCCTTGTACCATATTGCTGCTAGTCCTCATAATTATCCTAATGCGTAGTAGGCGATAGTATCTTCAGTCCAACCTGTCCTAGTCTATCAATCTTCCTTAGCCAACTACAATTACCTTCTTCTGGATTAAATATAGGAACAGATTCTCCATGAAGACTAATAACAACAGATGAGTGCGAGGCAACGATATGTGACTGTCGACCTTCGGTACCAGCTAGTTCCTTTACTATCGCTACAAGCTGACAAATTTGTTCTTCTGAGCGTTAAGAATTGTGTACTGATGTACTCGTCTTGGATAACTAACACTTCATATGATCCGCTTACCGATTCATATTCCGTTATTTGGGCCATTTCTGGAGTCGCATATCGTCGGCGCCTCCATATATAATCGCTATCATAACAACGTTCCCTATCATGGCGAGAAATCGAGGATAGAGAACGGTGGCGTACCGGAGCCCAAATTGACGACCAAAAACGGTGTCTACGCTCGGCAGTACCCATTCCTCTGACAGACGGGCTGTAAGTACCTCATGCTCGTCTATCTTCGCTAATATCAGGATTGCGCTGTCCTTTATCCCACTTCTGAAATATTGGCACGTTATCAGTCTCGCTGCACCACTAAATCTCGTTCGATCCAAAATAGCAATAATTTGTATTATTCAGTACTCTTGCTTAACTTTGCTAATCACACCGTCTGGAATTCGAACAATGTGTAAACAGCTGAGTAATTAAGTAAAAGCGAGCGTTAGAAACACGTAAGACCCTCAAAGTCTCACACTAACGAACAGTGTATCGCAACGTAAGGTCCGCATGACCTTATGGGGATCCGCATGATCCCCGAGACCCTCGAGGTCTCACACTAACGAGTAGTGTATTGCAACGTAAGGTCCGCATGACCTTGTGGGGATCCGCATGATCCCCGAGACCCTCGAGGCCTCACACTAACGAGTAGTGTATCGCAACGTAAGGTCCGCATGACCTTGTGGGGATCCGCATGATCCCCGAGACCCTCGAGGCCTCACACTAACGAGTAGTGTATCGCAACGTAAGGTCCGCATGACCTTGTGGGGATCCGCATGATCCCCGAGACCCTCGAGGCCTCACACTAACGAGTAGTGTATCGCAACGTAAGGTCCGCATGACCTTGTGGGGATCCGCATGATCCCCGAGACCCTCGAGGCCTCACACTAACGAGTAGTGTATCGCAACGTAAGGTCCGCATGACCTTGTGGGGATCTGCATGATCCCCGAGACCCTCGAGGCCTCACACTAACGAGTAGTGTATCGCAACGTAAAGTCCGCATGACCTTGTGGGGATCCGCATGATCCCCGAGACCCTCGAGGCCTCACACTAACGAGTAGTGTATCGCAATGTAAGGTCCGCATGACCTTGTGGGGATCCGCATGATCCCCGAGACCCTCGAGGCCTCACACTAACGAGTAGTGTATCGCAACGTAAAGTCCGCATGACCTTGTGGGGATCCGCATGATCCCCGAGACCCTCGAGGCCTCACACTAACGAGTAGTGTATCGCAATGTAAGGTCCGCATGACCTTGTGGGGATCCGCATGATCCCCGAGACCCTCGAGGCCTCACACTAACGAGTAGTGTATCGCAACGTAAGGTCCGCATGACCTTGTGGGGATCCGCATGATCCCCGAGACCCTCGAGGCCTCACACTAACGAATAGTGTATAAAGAAACCTAAAAGTTTAATCCTGAAAAATGTAAATATAACCTGAAAATAAATAAGGTTAAGAATCTCACCTAGAGTACGAATAATTCCGCACAGGAACATATTTTGTCACAGTAAATATAAAGCATAGTCACTGCGATGGTTTCACTACGAACGCCAGCAATCAACTGCCGATATATTGTCTTAATCACCTGAAATAGGGTTGTATAATCGTTCAGAACATCAATTAGTCAGTATTGTTATCGCATTGTATTTATTTATACAAAGAATTTAAATGTAATTTTTGAATCACATAATACATTATACTTGTTTATACGATACCGCTAACAGATAGTATAAAAAGAGGGGCATACATTGAAGAAAAAAAAGTAACTTGGGGTTCTCAAACTATAACATAAATATATATTTTTTTAAATGGGATTATATATATTTTTTAGGTACATTCGATAGTGTATTTTTTCGGAATTCAACGATGTAATCATTTTATATGACAAATAACAACAGATGAAATACAATATACAGGTTGTTTCTCCAATAGGGACAGCCCGATTATTTTCTTTATTATTGTAAAGAAAAGAAAATCATTCAAATTAAAGTAGTAGTATAGATAGTATAAAAAGAGGGGCATACATTGAAGAAAAAAAATTAACTTGGGGTTCTCAAACTATAACATAAATATATATTTTTTTAAATGGGATTATATATATATATTTTTTAGGTACATTCGATAGTGTATTTTTTCTGAATTCAACCATGTAATCATTTTATATGACAAATAACAACAGATGAAATACAATATACAGGTTGTTTCTCCAATAGGGACAGCCCGATTATTTTCTTTATTATTGTAAAGAAAAGAAAATCATTCAAATTAAAGTAGTAGTATAGATAGTATAAAAAGAGGGGCATACATTGAAGAAAAAAAATTAACTTGGGGTTCTCAAACTATAACATAAATATATATTTTTTTAAATGGGATTATATATATTTTTTAGGTACATTCGATAGTGTATTTTTTCTGAATTCAACGATGTAATCATTTTATATGACAAATAACAACAGATGAAATACAATATACAGGTTGTTTCTCCAATAGGGACAGCCCGATTATTTTCTTTATTATTGTAAAGAAAAGAAAATCATTCAAATTAAAGTAGTAGTATAGATAGTATAAAAAGAGGGGCATACATTGAAGAAAAAAAATTAACTTGGGGTTCTCAAACTATAACATAAATATATATTTTTTTAAATGGGATTATATATATTTTTTAGGTACATTCGATAGTGTATTTTTTCTGAATTCAACCATGTAATCATTTTATATGACAAATAACAACAGATGAAATACAATATACAGGTTGTTTCTCCAATAGGGACAGCCCGATTATTTTCTTTATTATTGTAAAGAAAAGAAAATCATTCAAATTAAAGTAGTAGTATAGATAGTATAAAAAGAGGGGCATACATTGAAGAAAAAAAATTAACTTGGGGTTCTCAAACTATAACATAAATATATATTTTTTTAAATGGGATTATATATATATATTTTTTAGGTACATTCGATAGTGTATTTTTTCTGAATTCAGCCATGTAATCATTTTATATGACAAATAACAACAGATGAAATACAATATACAGGTTGTTTCTCCAATAGGGACAGCCCGATTATTTTCTTTATTATTGTAAAGAAAAGAAAATCATTCAAATTAAAGTAGTAGTATAGATAGTATAAAAAGAGGGGCATACATTGAAGAAAAAAAATTAACTTGGGGTTCTCAAACTATAACATAAATATATATTTTTTTAAATGGGATTATATATATATATATTTTTTAGGTACATTCGATAGTGTATTTTTTCTGAATTCAACCATGTAATCATTTTATATGACAAATAACAACAGATGAAATACAATATACAGGTTGTTTCTCCAATAGGGACAGCCCGATTATTTTCTTTATTATTGTAAAGAAAAGAAAATCATTCAAATTAAAGTAGTAGTATAGATAGTATAAAAAGAGGGGCATACATTGAAGAAAAAAAAGTAACTTGGGGTTCTCAAACTATAACATAAATATATATTTTTTTAAATGGGATTATATATATATATATATATATATATATATATATATATATATATATTTTTTAGGTACATTCGATAGTGTATTTTTTCTGAATTCAACCATGTAATTTTTATATGACAAATAACAATAGATGAAATACAATATACAGGTTGTTTCTCCAATAGGGACAGCCCGATTATTTTCTTTATTATTGTAAAGAAAAGAAAATCATTCAAATTAAAGTAGTAGTATAGATAGTATAAAAAGAGGGGCATACATTGAAGAAAAAAAAGTAACTTGGGGTTCTCAAACTATAACATAAATATATATTTTTTTAAATGGGATTATATATATTTTTTAGGTACATTCGATAGTGTATTTTTTCTGAATTCAACCATGTAATCATTTTATATGACAAATAACAACAGATGAAATACAATATACAGGTTGTTTCTCCAATAGGGACAGCCCGATTATTTTCTTTATTATTGTAAAGAAAAGAAAATCATTCAAATTAAAGTAGTAGTATAGATAGAATAAAAAGAGGGGCATACATTGAAGAAAAAAAATTAACTTGGGGTTCTCAAACTATAACATAAATATATATTTTTTTAAATGGGATTATATATATATATATATTTTAGGTACATTCGATAGTGTATTTTTTCTGAATTCAACCATGTAATCATTTTATATGACAAATAACAACAGATGAAATAGAATATACAGGTTGTTTCTCCAATAGGGACAGCCCGATTATTTTCTTTATTATTGTAAAGAAAAGAAAATCATTCAAATTAAAGTAGTAGTATAGATAGTATAAAAAGAGGGGCATACATTGAAGAAAAAAAAGTAACTTGGGGTTCTCAAACTATAACATAAATATATATTTTTTTAAATGGGATTATATATATATATATATATATATATATATATATATATATATATATATATATATATTTTTTAGGTACATTCGATAGTGTATTTTTTCTGAATTCAACCATGTAATTTTTATATGACAAATAACAATAGATGAAATACAATATACAGGTTGTTTCTCCAATAGGGACAGCCCGATTATTTTCTTTATTATTGTAAAGAAAAGAAAATCATTCAAATTAAAGTAGTAGTATAGATAGTATAAAAAGAGGGGCATACATTGAAGAAAAAAAAGTAACTTGGGGTTCTCAAACTATAACATAAATATATATTTTTTTAAATGGGATTATATATATTTTTTAGGTACATTCGATAGTGTATTTTTTCTGAATTCAACCATGTAATCATTTTATATGACAAATAACAACAGATGAAATACAATATACAGGTTGTTTCTCCAATAGGGACAGCCCGATTATTTTCTTTATTATTGTAAAGAAAAGAAAATCATTCAAATTAAAGTAGTAGTATAGATAGTATAAAAAGAGGGGCATACATTGAAGAAAAAAAAGTAACTTGGGGTTCTCAAACTATAACATAAATATATATTTTTTTAAATGGGATTATATATATATATTTTTTAGGTACATTCGATAGTGTATTTTTTCTGAATTCAACCATGTAATCATTTTATATGACAAATAACAACAGATGAAATACAATATACAGGTTGTTTCTCCAATAGGGACAGCCCGATTATTTTCTTTATTATTGTAAAGAAAAGAAAATCATTCAAATTAAAGTAGTAGTATAGATAGTATAAAAAGAGGGGCATACATTGAAGAAAAAAAATTAACTTGGGGTTCTCAAACTATAACATAAATATATATTTTTTTAAATGGGATTATATATATTTTTTAGGTACATTCGATAGTGTATTTTTTCTGAATTCAACCATGTAATCATTTTATATGACAAATAACAACAGATGAAATACAATATACAGGTTGTTTCTCCAATAGGGACAGTTCGATTATTTTCTTTATTATTGTAAAGAAAAGAAAATCATTCAAATTAAAGTAGTAGTATAGATAGTATAAAAAGAGGGGCATACATTGAAGAAAAAAAATTAACTTGGGGTTCTCAAACTATAACATAAATATATATTTTTTAAATGGGATTATATATATATTTTTAGGTACATTCGATAGTGTATTTTTTCTGAATTCAACCATGTAATCATTTTATATGACAAATAACAACAGATGAAATACAATATACAGGTTGTTTCTCCAATAGGGACAGCCCGATTATTTTCTTTATTATTGTAAAGAAAAGAAAATCATTCAAATTAAAGTAGTAGTATAGATAGTATAAAAAGAGGGGCATACATTGAAGAAAAAAAATTAACTTGGGGTTCTCAAACTATAACATAAATATATATTTTTTTAAATGGGATTATATATATTTTTTAGGTACATTCGATAGTGTATTTTTTCTGAATTCAACCATGTGATCATTTTATATGACAAATAACAACAGATGAAATACAATATACAGGTTGTTTCTCCAATAGGGACAGCCCGATTATTTTCTTTATTATTGTAAAGAAAAGAAAATCATTCAAATTAAAGTAGTAGTATAGATAGTATAAAAAGAGGGGCATACATTGAAGAAAAAAAAGTAACTTGGGGTTCTCAAACTATAACATAAATATATATTTTTTTAAATGGGATTATATATATATTTTTTAGGTACATTCGATAGTGTATTTTTTCTGAATTCAACCATGTAATCATTTTATATGACAAATAACAACAGATGAAATACAATATACAGGTTGTTTCTCCAATAGGGACAGCCCGATTATTTTCTTTATTATTGTAAAGAAAAGAAAATCATTCAAATTAAAGTAGTAGTATAGATAGTATAAAAAGAGGGGCATACATTGAAGAAAAAAAAGTAACTTGGGGTTCTCAAACTATAACATAAATATATATTTTTTTAAATGGGATTATATATATTTTTTAGGTACATTCGATAGTGTATTTTTTCTGAATTCAACCATGTAATCATTTTATATGACAAATAACAACAGATGAAATACAATATACAGGTTGTTTCTCCAATAGGGACAGCCCGATTATTTTCTTTATTATTGTAAAGAAAAGAAAATCATTCAAATTAAAGTAGTAGTATAGATAGTATAAAAAGAGGGGCATACATTGAAGAAAAAAAATTAACTTGGGGTTCTCAAACTATAACATAAATATATATTTTTTTAAATGGGATTATATATATTTTTTAGGTACATTCGATAGTGTATTTTTTCTGAATTCAACCATGTGATCATTTTATATGACAAATAACAACAGATGAAATACAATATACAGGTTGTTTCTCCAATAGGGACAGCCCGATTATTTTCTTTATTATTGTAAAGAAAAGAAAATCATTCAAATTAAAGTAGTAGTATAGATAGTATAAAAAGAGGGGCATACATTGAAGAAAAAAAAGTAACTTGGGGTTCTCAAACTATAACATAAATATATATTTTTTTAAATGGGATTATATATATTTTTTAGGTACATTCGATAGTGTATTTTTTCTGAATTCAACCATGTAATCATTTTATATGACAAATAACAACAGATGAAATACAATATACAGGTTGTTTCTCCAATAGGGACAGCCCGATTATTTTCTTTATTATTGTAAAGAAAAGAAAATCATTCAAATTAAAGTAGTAGTATAGATAGTATAAAAAGAGGGGCATACATTGAAGAAAAAAAAGTAACTTGGGGTTCTCAAACTATAACATAAATATATATTTTTTTAAATGGGATTATATATATATATTTTTTAGGTACATTCGATAGTGTATTTTTTCTGAATTCAACCATGTAATCATTTTATATGACAAATAACAACAGATGAAATACAATATACAGGTTGTTTCTCCAATAGGGACAGCCCGATTATTTTCTTTATTATTGTAAAGAAAAGAAAATCATTCAAATTAAAGTAGTAGTATAGATAGTATAAAAAGAGGGGCATACATTGAAGAAAAAAAAGTAACTTGGGGTTCTCAAACTATAACATAAATATATATTTTTTTAAATGGGATTATATATATTTTTTAGGTACATTCGATAGTGTATTTTTTCTGAATTCAACCATGTAATCATTTTATATGACAAATAACAACAGATGAAATACAATATACAGGTTGTTTCTCCAATAGGGACAGCCCGATTATTTTCTTTATTATTGTAAAGAAAAGAAAATCATTCAAATTAAAGTAGTAGTATAGATAGTATAAAAAGAGGGGCATACATTGAAGAAAAAAAATTAACTTGGGGTTCTCAAACTATAACATAAATATATATTTTTTTAAATGGGATTATATATATTTTTTAGGTACATTCGATAGTGTATTTTTTCTGAATTCAACCATGTGATCATTTTATATGACAAATAACAACAGATGAAATACAATATACAGGTTGTTTCTCCAATAGGGACAGCCCGATTATTTTCTTTATTATTGTAAAGAAAAGAAAATCATTCAAATTAAAGTAGTAGTATAGATAGTATAAAAAGAGGGGCATACATTGAAGAAAAAAAAGTAACTTGGGGTTCTCAAACTATAACATAAATATATATTTTTTTAAATGGGATTATATATATTTTTTAGGTACATTCGATAGTGTATTTTTTCTGAATTCAACCATGTAATCATTTTATATGACAAATAACAACAGATGAAATACAATATACAGGTTGTTTCTCCAATAGGGACAGCCCGATTATTTTCTTTATTATTGTAAAGAAAAGAAAATCATTCAAATTAAAGTAGTAGTATAGATAGTATAAAAAGAGGGGCATACATTGAAGAAAAAAAAGTAACTTGGGGTTCTCAAACTATAACATAAATATATATTTTTTTAAATGGGATTATATATATTTTTTAGGTACATTCGATAGTGTATTTTTTCTGAATTCAACCATGTAATCATTTTATATGACAAATAACAACAGATGAAATACAATATACAGGTTGTTTCTCCAATAGGGACAGCCCAATTATTTTCTTTATTATTGTAAAGAAAAGAAAATCATTCAAATTAAAGTAGTAGTATAGATAGTATAAAAAGAGGGGCATACATTGAAGAAAAAAAATTAACTTGGGGTTCTCAAACTATAACATAAATATATATTTTTTTAAATGGGATTATATATATATATATTTTTTAGGTACATTCGATAGTGTATTTTTTCTGAATTCAACCATGTAATCATTTTATATGACAAATAACAACAGATGAAATACAATATACAGTTTGTTTCTCCAATAGGGACAGCCCGATTATTTTCTTTATTATTGTAAAGAAAAGAAAATCATTCAAATTAAAGTAGTAGTATAGATAGTATAAAAAGAGGGGCATACATTGAAGAAAAAAAAGTAACTTGGGGTTCTCAAACTATAACATAAATATATATTTTTTTAAATGGGATTATATATATTTTTTAGGTACATTCGATAGTGTATTTTTTCTGAATTCAACCATGTAATCATTTTATATGACAAATAACAACAGATGAAATACAATATACAGGTTGTTTCTCCAATAGGGACAGCCCGATTATTTTCTTTATTATTGTAAAGAAAAGAAAATCATTCAAATTAAAGTAGTAGTATAGATAGTATAAAAAGAGGGGCATACATTGAAGAAAAAAAAGTAACTTGGAGTTCTCCAACTATAACATAAATATATATTTTTTTAAATGGGATTATATATATTTTTTAGGTACATTCGATAGTGTATTTTTTCTGAATTCAACCATGTAATCATTTTATATGACAAATAACAACAGATGAAATACAATATACAGGTTGTTTCTCCAATAGGGACAGCCCGATTATTTTCTTTATTATTGTAAAGAAAAGAAAATCATTCAAATTAAAGTAGTAGTATAGATAGTATAAAAAGAGGGGCATACATTGAAGAAAAAAAATTAACTTGGGGTTCTCAAACTATAACATAAATATATATTTTTTTAAATGGGATTATATATATATATATATATATATATATATATATATATATATATATATTTTAGGTACATTCGATAGTGTATTTTTTCTGAATTCAACCATGTAATCATTTTATATGACAAATAACAACAGATGAAATACAATATACAGGTTGTTTCTCCAATAGGGACAGCCCGATTATTTTCTTTATTATTGTAAAGAAAAGAAAATCATTCAAATTAAAGTAGTAGTATAGATAGTATAAAAAGAGGGGCATACATTGAAGAAAAAAAAGTAACTTGGGGTTCTCAAACTATAACATAAATATATATTTTTTTAAATGGGATTATATATATTTTTTAGGTACATTCGATAGTGTATTTTTTCTGAATTCAACCATGTAATCATTTTATATGACAAATAACAACAGATGAAATACAATATACAGGTTGTTTCTCCAATAGGGACAGCCCGATTATTTTCTTTATTATTGTAAAGAAAAGAAAATCATTCAAATTAAAGTAGTAGTATAGATAGTATAAAAAGAGGGGCATACATTGAAGAAAAAAAAGTAACTTGGGGTTCTCAAACTATAACATAAATATATATTTTTTTTAAATGGGATTATATATATTTTTTAGGTACATTCGATAGTGTATTTTTTCTGAATTCAACCATGTAATCATTTTATATGACAAATAACAACAGATGAAATACAATATACAGGTTGTTTCTCCAATAGGGACAGCCCGATTATTTTCTTTATTATTGTAAAGAAAAGAAAATCATTCAAATTAAAGTAGTAGTATAGATAGTATAAAAAGAGGTGCATACATTGAAGAAAAAAAAGTAACTCGGGGTTCTCAAACTATAACATAAATATATATTTTTTTAAATGGGATTATATATATTTTTTAGGTACATTCGATAGTGTATTTTTTCTGAATTCAACCATGTAATCATTTTATATGACAAATAACAACAGATGAAATACAATATACAGGTTGTTTCTCCAATAGGGACAGCCCGATTATTTTCTTTATTATTGTAAAGAAAAGAAAATCATTCAAATTAAAGTAGTAGTATAGATAGTATAAAAAGAGGGGCATACATTGAAGAAAAAAAAGTAACTTGGGGTTCTCAAACTATAACATAAATATATATTTTTTTAAATGGGATTATATATATATATATTTTTTAGGTACATTCGATAGTGTATTTTTTCTGAATTCAACCATGTAATCATTTTATATGACAAATAACAACAGATGAAATACAATATACAGGTTGTTTCTCCAATAGGGACAGCCCGATTATTTTCTTTATTATTGTAAAGAAAAGAAAATCATTCAAATTAAAGTAGTAGTATAGATAGTATAAAAAGAGGGGCATACATTGATGAAAAAAAAGTAACTTGGGGTTCTCAAACTATAACATAAATATATATTTTTTTAAATGGGATTATATATATTTTTTAGGTACATTCGATAGTGTATTTTTTCTGAATTCAACCATGTAATCATTTTATATGACAAATAACAACAGATGAAATACAATATACAGGTTGTTTCTCCAATAGGGACAGCCCGATTATTTTCTTTATTATTGTAAAGAAAAGAAAATCATTCAAATTAAAGTAGTAGTATAGATAGTATAAAAAGAGGGGCATACATTGAAGAAAAAAAATTAACTTGGGGTTCTCAAACTATAACATAAATATATATTTTTTTAAATGGGATTATATATATTTTTTAGGTACATTCGATAGTGTATTTTTTCTGAATTCAACCATGTAATCATTTTATATGACAAATAACAACAGATGAAATACAATATACAGGTTGTTTCTCCAATAGGGACAGCCCGATTATTTTCTTTATTATTGTAAAGAAAAGAAAATCATTCAAATTAAAGTAGTAGTATAGATAGTATAAAAAGAGGGGCATACATTGAAGAAAAAAAATTAACTTGGGGTTCTCAAACTATAACATAAATATATATTTTTTTAAATGGGATTATATATATATATATTTTTTAGGTACATTCGATAGTGTATTTTTTCTGAATTCAACCATGTAATCATTTTATATGACAAATAACAACAGATGAAATACAATATACAGGTTGTTTCTCCAATAGGGACAGCCCGATTATTTTCTTTATTATTGTAAAGAAAAGAAAATCATTCAAATTAAAGTAGTAGTATAGATAGTATAAAAAGAGGGGCATACATTGAAGAAAAAAAAGTAACTTGGGGTTCTCAAACTATAACATAAATATATATTTTTTTAAATGGGATTATATATATATATATATATATATATATATATATATATATATATATATATATATATATTTTAGGTACATTCGATAGTGTATTTTTTCTGAATTCAACCATGTAATCATTTTATATGACAAATAACAATAGATGAAATACAATATACAGGTTGTTTCTCCAATAGGGACAGCCCGATTATTTTCTTTATTATTGTAAAGAAAAGAAAATCATTCAAATTAAAGTAGTAGTATAGATAGTATAAAAAGAGGGGCATACATTGAAGAAAAAAAATTAACTTGGGGTTCTCAAACTATAACATAAATATATATTTTTTTAAATGGGATTATATATATATATATTTTTTAGGTACATTCGATAGTGTATTTTTTCTGAATTCAACCATGTAATCATTTTATATGACAAATAACAACAGATGAAATACAATATACAGGTTGTTTCTCCAATAGGGACAGCCCGATTATTTTCTTTATTATTGTAAAGAAAAGAAAATCATTCAAATTAAAGTAGTAGTATAGATAGTATAAAAAGAGGGGCATACATTGAAGAAAAAAAAGTAACTTGGGGTTCTCAAACTATAACATAAATATATATTTTTTTAAATGGGATTATATATATATATATATATATATATATATATATATATATTTTTTAGGTACATTCGATAGTGTATTTTTTCTGAATTCAACCATGTAATCATTTTATATGACAAATAACAATAGATGAAATACAATATACAGGTTGTTTCTCCAATAGGGACAGCCCGATTATTTTCTTTATTATTGTAAAGAAAAGAAAATCATTCAAATTAAAGTAGTAGTATAGATAGTATAAAAAGAGGGGCATACATTGAAGAAAAAAAAGTAACTTGGGGTTCTCAAACTATAACATAAATATATATTTTTTTAAATGGGATTATATATATTTTTTAGGTACATTCGATAGTGTATTTTTTCTGAATTCAACCATGTAATCATTTTATATGACAAATAACAACAGATGAAATACAATATACAGGTTGTTTCTCCAATAGGGACAGCCCGATTATTTTCTTTATTATTGTAAAGAAAAGAAAATCATTCAAATTAAAGTAGTAGTATAGATAGAATAAAAAGAGGGGCATACATTGAAGAAAAAAAATTAACTTGGGGTTCTCAAACTATAACATAAATATATATTTTTTTAAATGGGATTATATATATATATTTTTTAGGTACATTCGATAGTGTATTTTTTCTGAATTCAACCATGTAATCATTTTATATGACAAATAACAACAGATGAAATACAATATACAGGTTGTTTCTCCAATAGGGACAGCCCGATTATTTTCTTTATTATTGTAAAGAAAAGAAAATCATTCAAATTAAAGTAGTAGTATAGATAGTATAAAAAGAGGGGCATACATTGAAGAAAAAAAAGTAACTTGGGGTTCTCAAACTATAACATAAATATATATTTTTTTAAATGGGATTATATATATATTTTTTTTAGGTACATTCGATAGTGTATTTTTTCTGAATTCAACCATGTAATCATTTTATATGACAAATAACAACAGATGAAATACAATATACAGGTTGTTTCTCCAATAGGGACAGCCCGATTATTTTCTTTATTATTGTAAAGAAAAGAAAATCATTCAAATTAAAGTAGTAGTATAGATAGTATAAAAAGAGGGGCATACATTGAAGAAAAAAAAGTAACTTGGGGTTCTCAAACTATAACATAAATATATATTTTTTTAAATGGGATTATATATATTTTTTAGGTACATTCGATAGTGTATTTTTTCTGAATTCAACCATGTAATCATTTTATATGACAAATAACAACAGATGAAATACAATATACAGGTTGTTTCTCCAATAGGGACAGCCCGATTATTTTCTTTATTATTGTAAAGAAAAGAAAATCATTCAAATTAAAGTAGTAGTATAGAAAGTATAAAAAGAGGGGCATACATTGAAGAAAAAAAAGTAACTTGGGGTTCTCAAACTATAACATAAATATATATTTTTTTAAGTGGGATTATATATATATTTTTTTTAGGTACATTCGATAGTGTATTTTTTCTGAATTCAACCATGTAATCATTTTATATGACAAATAACAACAGATGAAATACAATATACAGGTTGTTTCTCCAATAGGGACAGCCCGATTATTTTCTTTATTATTGTAAAGAAAAGAAAATCATTCAAATTAAAGTAGTAGTATAGATAGTATAAAAAGAGGGGCATACATTGAAGAAAAAAAAGTAACTTGGGGTTCTCAAACTATAACATAAATATATATTTTTTTAAATGGGATTATATATATTTTTTAGGTACATTCGATAGTGTATTTTTTCTGAATTCAACCATGTAATCATTTTATATGACAAATAACAACAGATGAAATACAATATACAGGTTGTTTCTCCAATAGGGACAGCCCGATTATTTTCTTTATTATTGTAAAGAAAAGAAAATCATTCAAATTAAAGTAGTAGTATAGTTAGTATAAAAAGAGGGGCATACATTGAAGAAAAAAAAGTAACTTGGGGTTCTCAAACTATAACATAAATATATATTTTTTTAAATGGGATTATATATATATATTTTTTTTAGGTACATTCGATAGTGTATTTTTTCTGAATTCAACCATGTAATCATTTTATATGACAAATAACAACAGATGAAATACAATATACAGGTTGTTTCTCCAATAGGGACAGCCCGATTATTTTCTTTATTATTGTAAAGAAAAGAAAATCATTCAAATTAAAGTAGTAGTATAGATAGTATAAAAAGAGGGGCATACATTGAAGAAAAAAAAGTAACTTGGGGTTCTCAAACTATAACATAAATATATATTTTTTTAAATGGGATTATATATATATATATTTTTTAGGTACATTCGATAGTGTATTTTTTCTGAATTCAACCATGTAATCATTTTATATGACAAATAACAACAGATGAAATACAATATACAGGTTGTTTCTCCAATAGGGACAGCCCGATTATTTTCTTTATTATTGTAAAGAAAAGAAAATCATTCAAATTAAAGTAGTAGTATAGATAGTATAAAAAGAGGGGCATACATTGAAGAAAAAAAAAGTAACTTGGGGTTCTCAAACTATAACATAAATATATATTTTTTTAAATGGGATTATATATATTTTTTAGGTACATTCGATAGTGTATTTTTTCTGAATTCAACCATGTAATCATTTTATATGACAAATAACAACAGATGAAATACAATATACAGGTTGTTTCTCCAATAGGGACAGCCCGATTATTTTCTTTATTATTGTAAAGAAAAGAAAATCATTCAAATTAAAGTAGTAGTATAGATAGCATAAAAAGAGGGGCATACATTGAAGAAAAAAAAGTAACTTGGGGTTCTCAAACTATAACATAAATATATATTTTTTTAAATGGGATTATATATATTTTTTAGGTACATTCGATAGTGTATTTTTTCTGAATTCAACCATGTAATCATTTTATATGACAAATAACAACAGATGAAATACAATATACAGGTTGTTTCTCCAATAGGGACAGCCCGATTATTTTCTTTATTATTGTAAAGAAAAGAAAATCATTCAAATTAAAGTAGTAGTATAGATAGTATAAAAAGAGGGGCATACATTGAAGAAAAAAAAGTAACTTGGGGTTCTCAAACTATAACAAAAATATATATTTTTTTAAATGGGATTATATATATTTTTTAGGTACATTCGATAGTGTATTTTTTCTGAATTCAACCATGTAATCATTTTATATGACAAATAACAACAGATGAAATACAATATACAGGTTGTTTCTCCAATAGGGACAGCCCGATTATTTTCTTTATTATTGTAAAGAAAAGAAAATCATTCAAATTAAAGTAGTAGTATAGATAGTATAAAAAGAGGGGCATACATTGAAGAAAAAAAAGTAACTTGGGGTTCTCAAACTATAACATAAATATATATTTTTTTAAATGGGATTATATATATTTTTTAGGTACATTCGATAGTGTATTTTTTCGGAATTCAACCATGTAATCATTTTATATGACAAATAACAACAGATGAAATACAATATACAGGTTGTTTCTCCAATAGGGACAGCCCGATTATTTTCTTTATTATTGTAAAGAAAAGAAAATCATTCAAATTAAAGTAGTAGTATAGATAGTATAAAAAGAGGGGCATACATTGAAGAAAAAAAAGTAACTTGGGGTTCTCAAACTATAACATAAATATATATTTTTTTAAATGGGATTATATATATATATTTTTTAGGTACATTCGATAGTGTATTTTTTCTGAATTCAACCATGTAATCATTTTATATGACAAATAACAACAGATGAAATACAATATACAGGTTGTTTCTCCAATAGGGACAGCCCGATTATTTTCTTTATTATTGTAAAGAAAAGAAAATCATTCAAATTAAAGTAGTAGTATAGATAGTATAAAAAGAGGGGCATACATTGAAGAAAAAAAGGTAACTTGGGGTTCTCAAACTATAACATAAATATATATTTTTTTAAATGGGATTATATATATTTTTTAGGTACATTCGATAGTGTATTTTTTCTGAATTCAACCATGTAATCATTTTATATGACAAATAACAACAGATGAAATACAATATACAGGTTGTTTCTCCAATAGGGACAGCCCGATTATTTTCTTTATTATTGTAAAGAAAAGAAAATCATTCAAATTAAAGTAGTAGTATAGATAGTATAAAAAGAGGGGCATACATTGAAGAAAAAAAAGTAACTTGGGGTTCTCAAACTATAACATAAATATATATTTTTTTAAATGGGATTATATATATTTTTTAGGTACATTCGATAGTGTATTTTTTCTGAATTCAACCATGTAATCATTTTATATGACAAATAACAACAGATGAAATACAATATACAGGTTGTTTCTCCAATAGGGACAGCCCGATTATTTTCTTTATTATTGTAAAGAAAAGAAAATCATTCAAATTAAAGTAGTAGTATAGATAGTATAAAAAGAGGGGCATACATTGAAGAAAAAAAAGTAACTTGGGGTTCTCAAACTATAACATAAATATATATTTTTTTAAATGGGATTATATATATTTTTTAGGTACATTCGATAGTGTATTTTTTCTGAATTCAACCATGTAATCATTTTATATGACAAATAACAACAGATGAAATACAATATACAGGTTGTTTCTCCAATAGGGACAGCCCGATTATTTTCTTTATTATTGTAAAGAAAAGAAAATCATTCAAATTAAAGTAGTAGTATAGATAGTATAAAAAGAGGGGCATACATTGAAGAAAAAAAAGTAACTTGGGGTTCTCAAACTATAACATAAATATATATTTTTTTAAATGGGATTATATATATTTTTTAGGTACATTCGATAGTGTATTTTTTCTGAATTCAACCATGTAATCATTTTATATGACAAATAACAACAGATGAAATACAATATAGAGGTTGTTTCTCCAATAGGGACAGCCCGATTATTTTCTTTATTATTGTAAAGAAAAGAAAATCATTCAAATTAAAGTAGTAGTATAGATAGTATAAAAAGAGGGGCATACATTGAAGAAAAAAAAGTAACTTGGGGTTCTCAAACTATAACATAAATATATATTTTTTTAAATGGGATTATATATATATATTTTTTAGGTACATTCGATAGTGTATTTTTTCTGAATTCAACCATGTAATCATTTTATATGACAAATAACAACAGATGAAATACAATATACAGGTTGTTTCTCCAATAGGGACAGCCCGATTATTTTCTTTATTATTGTAAAGAAAAGAAAATCATTCAAATTAAAGTAGTAGTATAGATAGTATAAAAAGAGGGGCATACATTGAAGAAAAAAAAGTAACTTGGGGTTCTCAAACTATAACATAAATATATATTTTTTTAAATGGGATTATATATATTTTTTAGGTACATTCGATAGTGTATTTTTTCTGAATTCAACCATGTAATCATTTTATATGACAAATAACAACAGATGAAATACAATATACAGGTTGTTTCTCCAATAGGGACAGCCCGATTATTTTCTTTATTATTGTAAAGAAAAGAAAATCATTCAAATTAAAGTAGTAGTATAGATAGTATAAAAAGAGGGGCATACATTGAAGAAAAAAAAGTAACTTGGGGTTCTCAAACTATAACATAAATATATATTTTTTTAAATGGGATTATATATATTTTTTAGGTACATTCGATAGTGTATTTTTTCTGAATTCAACCATGTAATCATTTTATATGACAAATAACAACAGATGAAATACAATATACAGGTTGTTTCTCCAATAGGGACAGCCCGATTATTTTCTTTATTATTGTAAAGAAAAGAAAATCATTCAAATTAAAGTAGTAGTATAGATAGTATAAAAAGAGGGGCATACATTGAAGAAAAAAAAGTAACTTGGGGTTCTCAAACTATAACATAAATATATATTTTTTTAAATGGGATTATATATATTTTTTAGGTACATTCGATAGTGTATTTTTTCTGAATTCAACCATGTAATCATTTTATATGACAAATAACAACAGATGAAATACAATATACAGGTTGTTTCTCCAATAGGGACAGCCCGATTATTTTCTTTATTATTGTAAAGAAAATAAAATCATTCAAATTAAAGTAGTAGTATAGATAGTATAAAAAGAGGGGCATACATTGAAGAAAAAAAAGTAACTTGGGGTTCTCAAACTATAACATAAATATATATTTTTTTAAATGGGATTATATATATTTTTTAGGTACATTCGATAGTGTATTTTTTCTGAATTCAACCATGTAATCATTTTATATGACAAATAACAACAGATGAAATACAATATACAGGTTGTTTCTCCAATAGGGACAGCCCGATTATTTTCTTTATTATTGTAAAGAAAAGAAAATCATTCAAATTAAAGTAGTAGTATAGATAGTATAAAAAGAGGGGCATACATTGAAGAAAAAAAAGTAACTTGGGGTTCTCAAACTATAACATAAATATATATTTTTTTAAATGGGATTATATATATTTTTTAGGTACATTCGATAGTGTATTTTTTCTGAATTCAACCATGTAATCATTTTATATGACAAATAACAACAGATGAAATACAATATACAGGTTGTTTCTCCAATAGGGACAGCCCGATTATTTTCTTTATTATTGTAAAGAAAAGAAAATCATTCAAATTAAAGTAGTAGTATAGATAGTATAAAAAGAGGGGCATACATTGAAGAAAAAAAAGTAACTTGGGGTTCTCAAACTATAACATAAATATATATTTTTTTAAATGGGATTATATATATTTTTTAGGTACATTCGATAGTGTATTTTTTCTGAATTCAACCATGTAATCATTTTATATGACAAATAACAACAGATGAAATACAATATACAGGTTGTTTCTCCAATAGGGACAGCCCGATTATTTTCTTTATTATTGTAAAGAAAAGAAAATCATTCAAATTAAAGTAGTAGTATAGATAGTATAAAAAGAGGGGCATACATTGAAGAAAAAAAAGTAACTTGGGGTTCTCAAACTATAACATAAATATATATTTTTTTAAATGGGATTATATATATTTTTTAGGTACATTCGATAGTGTATTTTTTCTGAATTCAACCATGTAATCATTTTATATGACAAATAACAACAGATGAAATACAATATACAGGTTGTTTCTCCAATACGGACAGCCCGATTATTTTCTTTATTATTGTAAAGAAAAGAAAATCATTCAAATTAAAGTAGTAGTATAGATAGTATAAAAAGAGGGGCATACATTGAAGAAAAAAAAGTAACTTGGGGTTCTCAAACTATAACATAAATATATATTTTTTTAAATGGGATTATATATATATATTTTTTAGGTACATTCGATAGTGTATTTTTTCTGAATTCAACCATGTAATCATTTTATATGACAAATAACAACAGATGAAATACAATATACAGGTTGTTTCTCCAATAGGGACAGCCCGATTATTTTCTTTATTATTGTAAAGAAAAGAAAATCATTCAAATTAAAGTAGTAGTATAGATAGTATAAAAAGAGGGGCATACATTGAAGAAAAAAAAGTAACTTGGGGTTCTCAAACTATAACATAAATATATATTTTTTTAAATGGGATTATATATATTTTTTAGGTACATTCGATAGTGTATTTTTTCTGAATTCAACCATGTAATCATTTTATATGACAAATAACAACAGATGAAATACAATATACAGGTTGTTTCTCCAATAGGGACAGCCCGATTATTTTCTTTATTATTGTAAAGAAAAGAAAATCATTCAAATTAAAGTAGTAGTATAGATAGTATAAAAAGAGGGGCATACATTGAAGAAAAAAAAGTAACTTGGGGTTCTCAAACTATAACATAAATATATATTTTTTTAAATGGGATTATATATATTTTTTAGGTACATTCGATAGTGTATTTTTTCTGAATTCAACCATGTAATCATTTTATATGACAAATAACAACAGATGAAATACAATATACAGGTTGTTTCTCCAATAGGGACAGCCCGATTATTTTCTTTATTATTGTAAAAAAAAGAAAATCATTCAAATTAAAGTAGTAGTATAGATAGTATAAAAAGAGGGGCATACATTGAAGAAAAAAAAGTAACTTGGGGTTCTCAAACTATAACATAAATATATATTTTTTTAAATGGGATTATATATATATATTTTTTAGGTACATTCGATAGTGTATTTTTTCTGAATTCAACCATGTAATCATTTTATATGACAAATAACAACAGATGAAATACAATATACAGGTTGTTTCTCCAATAGGGACAGCCCGATTATTTTCTTTATTATTGTAAAGAAAAGAAAATCATTCAAATTAAAGTAGTAGTATAGATAGTATAAAAAGAGGGGCATACATTGAAGAAAAAAAAGTAACTTGGGGTTCTCAAACTATAACATAAATATATATTTTTTTAAATGGGATTATATATATATTTTTTAGGTACATTCGATAGTGTATTTTTTCTGAATTCAACCATGTAATCATTTTATATGACAAATAACAACAGATGAAATACAATATACAGGTTGTTTCTCCAATAGGGACAGCCCGATTATTTTCTTTATTATTGTAAAGAAAAGAAAATCATTCAAATTAAAGTAGTAGTATAGATAGTATAAAAAGAGGGGCATACATTGAAGAAAAAAAAGTAACTTGGGGTTCTCAAACTATAACATAAATATATATTTTTTTAAATGGGATTATATATATATATTTTTTAGGTACATTCGATAGTGTATTTTTGCTGAATTCAACCATGTAATCATTTTATATGACAAATAACAACAGATGAAATACAATATACAGGTTGTTTCTCCAATAGGGACAGCCCGATTATTTTCTTTATTATTGTAAAGAAAAGAAAATCATTCAAATTAAAGTAGTAGTATAGATAGTATAAAAAGAGGGGCATACATTGAAGAAAAAAAAGTAACTTGGGGTTCTCAAACTATAACATAAATATATATTTTTTTAAATGGGATTATATATATATATATATATATATATATATATATATATATATATATATTTTTTAGGTACATTCGATAGTGTATTTTTGCTGAATTCAACCATGTAATCATTTTATATGACAAATAACAACAGATGAAATACAATATACAGGTTGTTTCTCCAATAGGGACAGCCCGATTATTTTCTTTATTATTGTAAAGAAAAGAAAATCATTCAAATTAAAGTAGTAGTATAGATAGTATAAAAAGAGGGGCATACATTGAAGAAAAAAAAGTAACTTGGGGTTCTCAAACTATAACATAAATATATATTTTTTTAAATGGGATTATATATATTTTTTAGGTACATTCGATAGTGTATTTTTTCTGAATTCAACCATGTAATCATTTTATATGACAAATAACAACAGATGAAATACAATATACAGGTTGTTTCTCCAATAGGGACAGCCCGATTATTTTCTTTATTATTGTAAAGAAAAGAAAATCATTCAAATTAAAGTAGTAGTATAGATAGTATAAAAAGAGGGGCATACATTGAAGAAAAAAAAGTAACTTGGGGTTCTCAAACTATAACATAAATATATATTTTTTTAAATGGGATTATATATATATATATATTTTTTAGGTACATTCGATAGTGTATTTTTGCTGAATTCAACCATGTAATCATTTTATATGACAAATAACAACAGATAAAATACAATATACAGGTTGTTTCTCCAATATGGACAGCCCGATTATTTTCTTTATTATTGTAAAGAAAAGAAAATCATTCAAATTAAAGTAGTAGTATAGATAGTATAAAAAGAGGGGCATACATTGAAGAAAAAAAAGTAACTTGGGGTTCTCAAACTATAACATAAATATATATTTTTTTAAATGGGATTATATATATTTTTTAGGTACATTCGATAGTGTATTTTTTCTGAATTCAACCATGTAATCATTTTATATGACAAATAACAACAGATGAAATACAATATACAGGTTGTTTCTCCAATAGGGACAGCCCGATTATTTTCTTTATTATTGTAAAGAAAAGAAAGTCATTCAAATTAAAGTAGTAGTATAGATAGTATAAAAAGAGGGGCATACATTGAAGAAAAAAAAGTAACTTGGGGTTCTCAAACTATAACATAAATATATATTTTTTTAAATGGGATTATATATATTTTTTAGGTACATTCGATAGTGTATTTTTTCTGAATTCAACCATGTAATCATTTTATATGACAAATAACAACAGATGAAATACAATATACAGGTTGTTTCTCCAATAGGGACAGCCCGATTATTTTCTTTATTATTGTAAAGAAAAGAAAATCATTCAAATTAAAGTAGTAGTATAGATAGTATAAAAAGAGGGGCATACATTGAAGAAAAAAAAGTAACTTGGGGTTCTCAAACTATAACATAAATATATATTTTTTTAAATGGGATTATATATATTTTTTAGGTACATTCGATAGTGTATTTTTTCTGAATTCAACCATGTAATCATTTTATATGACAAATAACAACAGATGAAATACAATATACAGGTTGTTTCTCCAATAGGGACAGCCCGATTATTTTCTTTATTATTGTAAAGAAAAGAAAGTCATTCAAATTAAAGTAGTAGTATAGATAGTATAAAAAGAGGGGCATACATTGAAGAAAAAAAAGTAACTTGGGGTTCTCAAACTATAACATAAATATATATTTTTTTAAATGGGATTATATATATTTTTTAGGTACATTCGATAGTGTATTTTTTCTGAATTCAACCATGTAATCATTTTATATGACAAATAACAACAGATGAAATACAATATACAGGTTGTTTCTCCAATAGGGACAGCCCGATTATTTTCTTTATTATTGTAAAGAAAAGAAAGTCATTCAAATTAAAGTAGTAGTATAGATAGTATAAAAAGAGGGGCATACATTGAAGAAAAAAAAGTAACTTGGGGTTCTCAAACTATAACATAAATATATATTTTTTTAAATGGGATTATATATATTTTTTAGGTACATTCGATAGTGTATTTTTTCTGAATTCAACCATGTAATCATTTTATATGACAAATAACAACAGATGAAATAGAATATACAGGTTGTTTCTCCAATAGGGACAGCCCGATTATTTTCTTTATTATTGTAAAGAAAAGAAAATCATTCAAATTAAAGTAGTAGTATAGATAGTATAAAAAGAGGGGCATACATTGAAGAAAAAAAAGTAACTTGGGGTTCTCAAACTATAACATAAATATATATTTTTTTAAATGGGATTATATATATTTTTTAGGTACATTCGATAGTGTATTTTTTCTGAATTCAACCATGTAATCATTTTATATGACAAATAACAACAGATGAAATACAATATACAGGTTGTTTCTCCAATAGGGACAGCCCGATTATTTTCTTTATTATTGTAAAGAAAAGAAAGTCATTCAAATTAAAGTAGTAGTATAGATAGTATAAAAAGAGGGGCATACATTGAAGAAAAAAAAGTAACTTGGGGTTCTCAAACTATAACATAAATATATATTTTTTTAAATGGGATTATATATATTTTTTAGGTACATTCGATAGTGTATTTTTTCTGAATTCAACATGTAATCATTTTATATGACAAATAACAACAGATGAAATACAATATACAGGTTGTTTCTCCAATAGGGACAGCCCGATTATTTTCTTTATTATTGTAAAGAAAAGAAAATCATTCAAATTAAAGTAGTAGTATAGATAGTATAAAAAGAGGGGCATACATTGAAGAAAAAAAAGTAACTTGGGGTTCTCAAACTATAACATAAATATATATTTTTTTAAATGGGATTATATATATTTTTTAGGTACATTCGATAGTGTATTTTTTCTGAATTCAACCATGTAATCATTTTATATGACAAATAACAACAGATGAAATACAATATACAGGTTGTTTCTCCAATAGGGACAGCCCGATTATTTTCTTTATTATTGTAAAGAAAAGAAAGTCATTCAAATTAAAGTAGTAGTATAGATAGTATAAAAAGAGGGGCATACATTGAAGAAAAAAAAGTAACTTGGGGTTCTCAAACTATAACATAAATATATATTTTTTTAAATGGGATTATATATATATATTTTTTAGGTACATTCGATAGTGTATTTTTTCTGATTTCAACCATGTAATCATTTTATATGACAAATAACAACAGATGAAATACAATATACAGGTTGTTTCTCCAATAGGGACAGCCGATTATTTTCTTTATTATTGTAAAGAATAGAAAATCATTCAAATTAAAGTAGTAGTATAGATAGTATAAAAAGAGGGGCATACATTGAAGAAAAAAAAGTAACTTGGGGTTCTCAAACTATAACATAAATATATATTTTTTTAAATGGATTATATATATTTTTTTAGGTACATTCGATAGTGTATTTTTTCTGAATTCAACCATGTAATCATTTTATATGACAAATAACAACAGATGAAATACAATATACAGGTTGTTTCTCCAATAGGGACAGCCCGATTATTTTCTTTATTATTGTAAAGAAAAGAAAATCATTCAAATTAAAGTAGTAGTATAGATAGTATAAAAAGAGGGGCATACATTGAAGAAAAAAAAGTAACTTGGGGTTCTCAAACTATAACATAAATATATATTTTTTTAAATGGGATTATATATATTTTTTAGGTACATTCGATAGTGTATTTTTTCTGAATTCAACCATGTAATCATTTTATATGACAAATAACAACAGATGAAATACAATATACAGGTTGTTTCTCCAATAGGGACAGCCCGATTATTTTCTTTATTATTGTAAAGAAAAGAAAATCATTCAAATTAAAGTAGTAGTATAGATAGTATAAAAAGAGGGGCATACATTGAAGAAAAAAAAGTAACTTGGGGTTCTCAAACTATAACATAAATATATATTTTTTTAAATGGGATTATATATATTTTTTAGGTACATTCGATAGTGTATTTTTTCTGATTCAACCATGTAATCATTTTATATGACAAATAACAACAGATGAAATACAATATACAGGTTGTTTCTCCAATAGGGACAGCCCGATTATTTTCTTTATTATTGTAAAGAAAAGAAAATCATTCAATTAAAGTAGTAGTATAGATAGTATAAAAAGAGGGGCATACATTGAAGAAAAAAAAGTAACTTGGGTTCTCAAACTATAACATAAATATATATTTTTTTAAATGGGATTATATATATTTTTTAGGTACATTCGATAGTGTATTTTTTCTGAATTCAACCATGTAATCATTTTATATGACAAATAACAACAGATGAAATACAATATACAGGTTGTTTCTCCAATAGGGACAGCCCGATTATTTTCTTTATTATTGTAAAGAAAAGAAAATCATTCAAATTAAAGTAGTAGTATAGATAGTATAAAAAGAGGGGCATACATTGAAGAAAAAAAAGTAACTTGGGGTTCTCAAACTATAACATAAATATATATTTTTTTAAATGGGATTATATATATTTTTTAGGTACATTCGATAGTGTATTTTTTCTGAATTCAACCATGTAATCATTTTATATGACAAATAACAACAGATGAAATACAATATACAGGTTGTTTCTCCAATAGGGACAGCCCGATTATTTTCTTTATTATTGTAAAGAAAAGAAAATCATTCAAATTAAAGTAGTAGTATAGATAGTATAAAAAGAGGGGCATACATTGAAGAAAAAAAAGTAACTTGGGTTCTCAAACTATAACATAAATATATATTTTTTTAAATGGGATTATATATATTTTTTAGGTACATTCGATAGTGTATTTTTTCTGAATTCAACCATGTAATCATTTTATATGACAAATAACAACAGATGAAATACAATATACAGGTTGTTTCTCCAATAGGGACAGCCCGATTATTTTCTTTATTATTGTAAAGAAAAGAAAATCATTCAAATTAAAGTAGTAGTATAGATAGTATAAAAAGAGGGGCATACATTGAAGAAAAAAAGTAACTTGGGGTTCTCAAACTATAACATAAATATATATTTTTTTAAATGGGATTATATATATTTTTTAGGTACATTCGATAGTGTATTTTTTCTGATTCAACCATGTAATCATTTTATATGACAAATAACAACAGATGAAATACAATATACAGGTTGTTTCTCCAATAGGGACAGCCCGATTATTTTCTTTATTATTGTAAAGAAAAGAAAATCATTCAAATTAAAGTAGTAGTATAGATAGTATAAAAAGAGGGGCATACATTGAAGAAAAAAAAGTAACTTGGGGTTCTCAACTATAACATAAATATATATTTTTTAAATGGGATTATATATATTTTTTAGGTACATTCGATAGTGTATTTTTTCTGAATTCAACCATGTAATCATTTTATATGACAAATAACAACAGATGAAATACAATATACAGGTTGTTTCTCCAATAGGGACAGCCCGATTATTTTCTTTATTATTGTAAAGAAAAGAAAATCATTCAAATTAAAGTAGTAGTATAGATAGTATAAAAAGAGGGGCATACATTGAAGAAAAAAAAGTAACTTGGGGTTCTCAAACTATAACATAAATATATATTTTTTTAAATGGGATTATATATATTTTTTAGGTACATTCGATAGTGTATTTTTTCTGAATTCAACCATGTAATCATTTTATATGACAAATAACAACAGATGAAATACAATATACAGGTTGTTTCTCCAATACGGACAGCCCGATTATTTTCTTTATTATTGTAAAGAAAAGAAAATCATTCAAATTAAAGTAGTAGTATAGATAGTATAAAAAGAGGGGCATACATTGAAGAAAAAAAAGTAACTTGGGGTTCTCAAACTATAACATAAATATATATTTTTTTAAATGGGATTATATATATATATATTTTTTAGGTACATTCGATAGTGTATTTTTTCTGAATTCAACCATGTAATCATTTTATATGACAAATAACAACAGATGAAATACAATATACAGGTTGTTTCTCCAATAGGGACAGCCCGATTATTTTCTTTATTATTGTAAAGAAAAGAAAATCATTCAAATTAAAGTAGTAGTATAGATAGTATAAAAAGAGGGGCATACATTGAAGAAAAAAAAGTAACTTGGGGTTCTCAAACTATAACATAAATATATATTTTTTTAAATGGGATTATATATATTTTTTAGGTACATTCGATAGTGTATTTTTTCTGAATTCAACCATGTAATCATTTTATATGACAAATAACAACAGATGAAATACAATATACAGGTTGTTTCTCCAATAGGGACAGCCCGATTATTTTCTTTATTATTGTAAAGAAAAGAAAATCATTCAAATTAAAGTAGTAGTATAGATAGTATAAAAAGAGGGGCATACATTGAAGAAAAAAAAGTAACTTGGGGTTCTCAAACTATAACATAAATATATATTTTTTTAAATGGGATTATATATATTTTTTAGGTACATTCGATAGTGTATTTTTTCTGAATTCAACCATGTAATCATTTTATATGACAAATAACAACAGATGAAATACAATATACAGGTTGTTTCTCCAATAGGGACAGCCCGATTATTTTCTTTATTATTGTAAAGAAAAGAAAATCATTCAAATTAAAGTAGTAGTATAGATAGTATAAAAAGAGGGGCATACATTGAAGAAAAAAAAGTAACTTGGGGTTCTCAAACTATAACATAAATATATATTTTTTTAAATGGGATTATATATATTTTTTAGGTACATTCGATAGTGTATTTTTTCTGAATTCAACCATGTAATCATTTTATATGACAAATAACAACAGATGAAATACAATATACAGGTTGTTTCTCCAATAGGGACAGCCCGATTATTTTCTTTATTATTGTAAAGAAAAGAAAATCATTCAAATTAAAGTAGTAGTATAGATAGTATAAAAAGAGGGGCATACATTGAAGAAAAAAAAGTAACTTGGGGTTCTCAAACTATAACATAAATATATATTTTTTTAAATGGGATTATATATATATATTTTTTAGGTACATTCGATAGTGTATTTTTGCTGAATTCAACCATGTAATCATTTTATATGACAAATAACAACAGATGAAATACAATATACAGGTTGTTTCTCCAATAGGGACAGCCCGATTATTTTCTTTATTATTGTAAAGAAAAGAAAATCATTCAAATTAAAGTAGTAGTATAGATAGTATAAAAAGAGGGGCATACATTGAAGAAAAAAAAGTAACTTGGGGTTCTCAAACTATAACATAAATATATATTTTTTTAAATGGGATTATATATATATATTTTTTAGGTACATTCGATAGTGTATTTTTGCTGAATTCAACCATGTAATCATTTTATATGACAAATAACAACAGATGAAATACAATATACAGGTTGTTTCTCCAATAGGGACAGCCCGATTATTTTCTTTATTATTGTAAAGAAAAGAAAATCATTCAAATTAAAGTAGTAGTATAGATAGTATAAAAAGAGGGGCATACATTGAAGAAAAAAAAGTAACTTGGGGTTCTCAAACTATAACATAAATATATATTTTTTTAAATGGGATTATATTTATATATATATATTATATATATATATTTTTTAGGTACATTCGATAGTGTATTTTTGCTGAATTCAACCATGTAATCATTTTATATGACAAATAACAACAGATGAAATACAATATACAGGTTGTTTCTCCAATAGGGACAGCCCGATTATTTTCTTTATTATTGTAAAGAAAAGAAAATCATTCAAATTAAAGTAGTAGTATAGATAGTATAAAAAGAGGGGCATACATTGAAGAAAAAAAAGTAACTTGGGGTTCTCAAACTATAACATAAATATATATTTTTTTAAATGGGATTATATATATTTTTTAGGTACATTCGATAGTGTATTTTTTCTGAATTCAACCATGTAATCATTTTATATGACAAATAACAACAGATGAAATACAATATACAGGTTGTTTCTCCAATAGGGACAGCCCGATTATTTTCTTTATTATTGTAAAGAAAAGAAAATCATTCAAATTAAAGTAGTAGTATAGATAGTATAAAAAGAGGGGCATACATTGAAGAAAAAAAAGTAACTTGGGGTTCTCAAACTATAACATAAATATATATTTTTTTAAATGGGATTATATATATATATTTTTTAGGTACATTCGATAGTGTATTTTTGCTGAATTCAACCATGTAATCATTTTATATGACAAATAACAACAGATAAAATACAATATACAGGTTGTTTCTCCAATATGGACAGCCCGATTATTTTCTTTATTATTGTAAAGAAAAGAAAATCATTCAAATTAAAGTAGTAGTATAGATAGTATAAAAAGAGGGGCATACATTGAAGAAAAAAAAGTAACTTGGGGTTCTCAAACTATAACATAAATATATATTTTTTTAAATGGGATTATATATATATATTTTTTAGGTACATTCGATAGTGTATTTTTGCTGAATTCAACCATGTAATCATTTTATATGACAAATAACAACAGATGAAATACAATATACAGGTCGTTTCTCCAATAGGGACAGCCCGATTATTTTCTTTATTATTGTAAAGAAAAGAAAATCATTCAAATTAAAGTAGTAGTATAGATAGTATAAAAAGAGGGGCATACATTGAAGAAAAAAAAGTAACTTGGGGTTCTCAAACTATAACATAAATATATATTTTTTTAAATGGGATTATATATATTTTTTAGGTACATTCGATAGTGTATTTTTTCTGAATTCAACCATGTAATCATTTTATATGACAAATAACAACAGATGAAATACAATATACAGGTTGTTTCTCCAATAGGGACAGCCCGATTATTTTCTTTATTATTGTAAAGAAAAGAAAATCATTCAAATTAAAGTAGTAGTATAGATAGTATAAAAAGAGGGGCATACATTGAAGAAAAAAAAGTAACTTGGGGTTCTCAAACTATAACATAAATATATATTTTTTTAAATGGGATTATATATATTTTTTAGGTACATTCGATAGTGTATTTTTTCTGAATTCAACCATGTAATCATTTTATATGACAAATAACAACAGATGAAATACAATATACAGGTTGTTTCTCCAATAGGGACAGCCCGATTATTTTCTTTATTATTGTAAAGAAAAGAAAATCATTCAAATTAAAGTAGTAGTATAGATAGTATAAAAAGAGGGGCATACATTGAAGAAAAAAAAGTAACTTGGGGTTCTCAAACTATAACATAAATATATATTTTTTTAAATGGGATTATATATATTTTTTAGGTACATTCGATAGTGTATTTTTTCTGAATTCAACCATGTAATCATTTTATATGACAAATAACAACAGATGAAATACAATATACAGGTTGTTTCTCCAATAGGGACAGCCCGATTATTTTCTTTATTATTGTAAAGAAAAGAAAATCATTCAAATTAAAGTAGTAGTATAGATAGTATAAAAAGAGGGGCATACATTGAAGAAAAAAAAGTAACTTGGGGTTCTCAAACTAAAACATAAATATATATTTTTTTAAATGGGATTATATATATTTTTTAGGTACATTCGATAGTGTATTTTTTCTGAATTCAACCATGTAATCATTTTATATGACAAATAACAACAGATGAAATACAATATACAGGTTGTTTCTCCAATAGGGACAGCCCGATTATTTTCTTTATTATTGTAAAGAAAAGAAAATCATTCAAATTAAAGTAGTAGTATAGATAGTATAAAAAGAGGGGCATACATTGAAGAAAAAAAAGTAACTTGGGGTTCTCAAACTATAACATAAATATATATTTTTTTAAATGGGATTATATATATATATATTTTTTAGGTACATTCGATAGTGTATTTTTTCTGAATTCTACCATGTAATCATTTTATATGACAAATAACAACAGATGAAATACAATATACAGGTTGTTTCTCCAATAGGGACAGCCCGATTATTTTCTTTATTATTGTAAAGAAAAGAAAATCATTCAAATTAAAGTAGTAGTATAGATAGTATAAAAAGAGGGGCATACATTGAAGAAAAAAAAGTAACTTGGGGTTCTCAAACTATAACATAAATATATATTTTTTTAAATGGGATTATATATATTTTTTAGGTACATTCGATAGTGTATTTTTTCTGAATTCAACCATGTAATCATTTTATATGACAAATAACAACAGATGAAATACAATATACAGGTTGTTTCTCCAATAGGGACAGCCCGATTATTTTCTTTATTATTGTAAAGAAAAGAAAATCATTCAAATTAAAGTAGTAGTATAGATAGTATAAAAAGAGGGGCATACATTGAAGAAAAAAAAGTAACTTGGGGTTCTCAAACTATAACATAAATATATATTTTTTTAAATGGGATTATATATATTTTTTAGGTACATTCGATAGTGTATTTTTTCTGAATTCAACCATGTAATCATTTTATATGACAAATAACAACAGATGAAATACAATATACAGGTTGTTTCTCCAATAGGGACAGCCCGATTATTTTCTTTATTATTGTAAAGAAAAGAAAATCATTCAAATTAAAGTAGTAGTATAGATAGTATAAAAAGAGGGGCATACATTGAAGAAAAAAAAGTAACTTGGGGTTCTCAAACTATAACATAAATATATATTTTTTTAAATGGGATTATATATATTTTTTAGGTACATTCGATAGTGTATTTTTTCTGAATTCAACCATGTAATCATTTTATATGACAAATAACAACAGATGAAATAGAATATACAGGTTGTTTCTCCAATAGGGACAGCCCGATTATTTTCTTTATTATTGTAAAGAAAAGAAAATCATTCAAATTAAAGTAGTAGTATAGATAGTATAAAAAGAGGGGCATACATTGAAGAAAAAAAAGTAACTTGGGGTTCTCAAACTATAACATAAATATATATTTTTTTAAATGGGATTATATATATTTTTTAGGTACATTCGATAGTGTATTTTTTCTGAATTCAACCATGTAATCATTTTATATGACAAATAACAACAGATGAAATACAATATACAGGTTGTTTCTCCAATAGGGACAGCCCGATTATTTTCTTTATTATTGTAAAGAAAAGAAAATCATTCAAATTAAAGTAGTAGTATAGATAGTATAAAAAGAGGGGCATACATTGAAGAAAAAAAAGTAACTTGGGGTTCTCAAACTATAACATAAATATATATTTTTTTAAATGGGATTATATATATTTTTTAGGTACATTCGATAGTGTATTTTTTCTGAATTCAACCATGTAATCATTTTATATGACAAATAACAACAGATGAAATACAATATACAGGTTGTTTCTCCAATAGGGACAGCCCGATTATTTTCTTTATTATTGTAAAGAAAAGAAAGTCATTCAAATTAAAGTAGTAGTATAGATAGTATAAAAAGAGGGGCATACATTGAAGAAAAAAAAGTAACTTGGGGTTCTCAAACTATAACATAAATATATATTTTTTTAAATGGGATTATATATATATATTTTTTAGGTACATTTGATAGTGTATTTTTTCTGATTTCAACCATGTAATCATTTTATATGACAAATAACAACAGATGAAATACAATATACAGGTTGTTTCTCCAATAGGGACAGCCCGATTATTTTCTTTATTATTGTAAAGAATAGAAAATCATTCAAATTAAAGTAGTAGTATAGATAGTATAAAAAGAGGGACATACATTGAAGAAAAAAAAGTAACTTGGGGTTCTCAAACTATAACATAAATATATATTTTTTTAAATGGGATTATATATATTTTTTAGGTACATTCGATAGTGTATTTTTTCTGAATTCAACCATGTAATCATTTTATATGACAAATAACAACAGATGAAATACAATATACAGGTTGTTTCTCCAATAGGGACAGCCCGATTATTTTCTTTATTATTGTAAAGAAAAGAAAATCATTCAAATTAAAGTAGTAGTATAGATAGTATAAAAAGAGGGGCATACATTGAAGAAAAAAAAGTAACTTGGGGTTCTCAAACTATAACATAAATATATATTTTTTTAAATGGGATTATATATATTTTTTAGGTACATTCGATAGTGTATTTTTTCTGAATTCAACCATGTAATCATTTTATATGACAAATAACAACAGATGAAATACAATATACAGGTTGTTTCTCCAATAGGGACAGCCCGATTATTTTCTTTATTATTGTAAAGAAAAGAAAATCATTCAAATTAAAGTAGTAGTATAGATAGTATAAAAAGAGGGGCATACATTGAAGAAAAAAAAGTAACTTGGGGTTCTCAAACTATAACATAAATATATATTTTTTTAAATGGGATTATATATATATATTTTTTAGGTACATTCGATAGTGTATTTTTTCTGAATTCAACCATGTAATCATTTTATATGACAAATAACAACAGATGAAATACAATATACAGGTTGTTTCTCCAATAGGGACAGCCCGATTATTTTCTTTATTATTGTAAAGAAAAGAAAATCATTCAAATTAAAGTAGTAGTATAGATAGTATAAAAAGAGGGGCATACATTGAAGAAAAAAAAGTAACTTGGGGTTCTCAAACTATAACATAAATATATATTTTTTTAAATGGGATTATATATATTTTTTAGGTACATTCGATAGTGTATTTTTTCTGAATTCAACCATGTAATCATTTTATATGACAAATAACAACAGATGAAATACAATATACAGGTTGTTTCTCCAATAGGGACAGCCCGATTATTTTCTTTATTATTGTAAAGAAAAGAAAATCATTCAAATTAAAGTAGTAGTATAGATAGTATAAAAAGAGGGGCATACATTGAAGAAAAAAAAGTAACTTGGGGTTCTCAAACTATAACATAAATATATATTTTTTTAAATGGGATTATATATATTTTTTAGGTACATTCGATAGTGTATTTTTTCTAAATTCAACCATGTAATCATTTTATATGACAAATAACAACAGATGAAATACAATATACAGGTTGTTTCTCCAATAGGGACAGCCCGATTATTTTCTTTATTATTGTAAAGAAAAGAAAATCATTCAAATTAAAGTAGTAGTATAGATAGTATAAAAAGAGGGGCATACATTGAAGAAAAAAAAGTAACTTGGGGTTCTCAAACTATAACATAAATATATATTTTTTTAAATGGGATTATATATATTTTTTAGGTACATTCGATAGTGTATTTTTTCTGAATTCAACCATGTAATCATTTTATATGACAAATAACAACAGATGAAATACAATATACAGGTTGTTTCTCCAATAGGGACAGCCCGATTATTTTCTTTATTATTGTAAAGAAAAGAAAATCATTCAAATTAAAGTAGTAGTATAGATAGTATAAAAAGAGGGGCATACATTGAAGAAAAAAAAGTAACTTGGGGTTCTCAAACTATAACATAAATATATATTTTTTTAAATGGGTTTATATATATTTTTTAGGTACATTCGATAGTGTATTTTTTCTGAATTCAACCATGTAATCATTTTATATGACAAATAACAACAGATGAAATACAATATACAGGTTGTTTCTCCAATAGGGACAGCCCGATTATTTTCTTTATTATTGTAAAGAAAAGAAAATCATTCAAATTAAAGTAGTAGTATAGATAGTATAAAAAGAGGGGCATACATTGAAGAAAAAAAAGTAACTTGGGGTTCTCAAACTATAACATAAATATATATTTTTTTAAATGGGATTATATATATATATATATATATTTTTTTAGGTACATTCGATAGTGTATTTTTTCTGAATTCAACCATGTAATCATTTTATATGACAAATAACAACAGATGAAATACAATATACAGGTTGTTTCTCCAATAGGGACAGCCCGATTATTTTCTTTATTATTGTAAAGAAAAGAAAATCATTCAAATTAAAGTAGTAGTATAGATAGTATAAAAAGAGGGGCATACATTGAAGAAAAAAAAGTAACTTGGGGTTCTCAAACTATAACATAAATATATATTTTTTTAAATGGGATTATATATATATATATATTTTTTAGGTACATTCGATAGTGTATTTTTTCTGAATTCAACCATGTAATCATTTTATATGACAAATAACAACAGATGAAATACAATATACAGGTTGTTTCTCCAATAGGGACAGCCCGATTATTTTCTTTATTATTGTAAAGAAAAGAAAATCATTCAAATTAAAGTAGTAGTATAGATAGTATAAAAAGAGGGGCATACATTGAAGAAAAAAAAGTAACTTGGGGTTCTCAAACTATAACATAAATATATATTTTTTTAAATGGGATTATATATATTTTTTAGGTACATTCGATAGTGTATTTTTTCTGAATTCAACCATGTAATCATTTTATATGACAAATAACAACAGATGAAATACAATATACAGGTTGTTTCTCCAATAGGGACAGCCCGATTATTTTCTTTATTATTGTAAAGAAAAGAAAATCATTCAAATTAAAGTAGTAGTATAGATAGTATAAAAAGAGGGGCATACATTGAAGAAAAAAAAGTAACTTGGGGTTCTCAAACTATAACATAAATATATATTTTTTTAAATGGGATTATATATATTTTTTAGGTACATTCGATAGTGTATTTTTTCTGAATTCAACCATGTAATCATTTTATATGACAAATAACAACAGGTGAAATACAATATACAGGTTGTTTCTCCAATAGGGACAGCCCGATTATTTTCTTTATTATTGTAAAGAAAAGAAAATCATTCAAATTAAAGTAGTAGTATAGATAGTATAAAAAGAGGGGCATACATTGAAGAAAAAAAAGTAACTTGGGGTTCTCAAACTATAACATAAATATATATTTTTTTAAATGGGATTATATATATTTTTTAGGTACATTCGATAGTGTATTTTTTCTGAATTCAACCATGTAATCATTTTATATGACAAATAACAATAGATGAAATACAATATACAGGTTGTTTCTCCAATAGGGACAGCCCGATTATTTTCTTTATTATTGTAAAGAAAAGAAAATCATTCAAATTAAAGTAGTAGTATAGATAGTATAAAAAGAGGGGCATACATTGAAGAAAAAAAAGTAACTTGGGGTTCTCAAACTATAACATAAATATATATTTTTTTAAATGGGATTATATATATTTTTTAGGTACATTCGATAGTGTATTTTTTCTGAATTCAACCATGTAATCATTTTATATGACAAATAACAACAGATGAAATACAATATACAGGTTGTTTCTCCAATAGGGACAGCCCGATTATTTTCTTTATTATTGTAAAGAAAAGAAAATCATTCAAATTAAAGTAGTAGTATAGATAGTATAAAAAGAGGGGCATACATTGAAGAAAAAAAAGTAACTTGGGGTTCTCAAACTATAACATAAATATATATTTTTTTAAATGGGATTATATATATTTTTTAGGTACATTCGATAGTGTATTTTTTCTGAATTCAACCATGTAATCATTTTATATGACAAATAACAACAGATGAAATACAATATACAGGTTGTTTCTCCAATAGGGACAGCCCGATTATTTTCTTTATTATTGTAAAGAAAAGAAAATCATTCAAATTAAAGTAGTAGTATAGATAGTATAAAAAGAGGGGCATACATTGAAGAAAAAAAAGTAACTTGGGGTTCTCAAACTATAACATAAATATATATTTTTTTAAATGGGATATATATATATATTTTTTAGGTACATTCGATAGTGTATTTTTTCTGATTTCAACCATGTAATCATTTTATATGACAAATAACAACAGATGAAATACAATATACAGGTTGTTTCTCCAATAGGGACAGCCCGATTATTTTCTTTATTATTGTAAAGAAAAGAAAATCATTAAAATAAAGTAGTAGTATAGATAGTATAAAAAGAGGGGCATACATTGAAGAAAAAAAAGTAACTTGGGGTTCTCAAACTATAACATAAATATATATTTTTTTAAATGGGATTATATATATTTTTTAGGTACATTCGATAGTGTATTTTTTCTGAATTCAACCATGTAATCATTTTATATGACAAATAACAACAGATGAAATACAATATACAGGTTGTTTCTCCAATAGGGACAGCCCGATTATTTTCTTTATTATTGTAAAGAAAAGAAAATCATTCAAATTAAAGTAGTAGTATAGATAGTATAAAAAGAGGGGCATACATTGAAGAAAAAAAAGTAACTTGGGGTTCTCAAACTATAACATAAATATATATTTTTTTAAATGGGATTATATATATATATTTTTTAGGTACATTCGATAGTGTATTTTTTCTGAATTCAACCATGTAATCATTTTATATGACAAATAACAACAGATGAAATACAATATACAGGTTGTTTCTCCAATAGGGACAGCCCGATTATTTTCTTTATTATTGTAAAGAAAAGAAAATCATTCAAATTAAAGTAGTAGTATAGATAGTATAAAAAGAGGGGCATACATTGAAGAAAAAAAAGTAACTTGGGGTTCTCAAACTATAACATAAATATATATTTTTTTAAATGGGATTATATATATATATTTTTTAGGTACATTCGATAGTGTATTTTTTCTGAATTCAACCATGTAATCATTTTATATGACAAATAACAACAGATGAAATACAATATACAGGTTGTTTCTCCAATAGGGACAGCCCGATTATTTTCTTTATTATTGTAAAGAAAAGAAAATCATTCAAATTAAAGTAGTAGTATAGATAGTATAAAAAGAGGGGCATACATTGAAGAAAAAAAAGTAACTTGGGGTTCTCAAACTATAACATAAATATATATTTTTTTAAATGGGATTATATATATTTTTTAGGTACATTCGATAGTGTATTTTTTCTGAATTCAACCATGTAATCATTTTATATGACAAATAACAACAGATGAAATACAATATACAGGTTGTTTCTCCAATAGGGACAGCCCGATTATTTTCTTTATTATTGTAAAGAAAAGAAAATCATTCAAATTAAAGTAGTAGTATAGATAGTATAAAAAGAGGGGCATACATTGAAGAAAAAAAAGTAACTTGGGGTTCTCAAACTATAACATAAATATATATTTTTTTAAATGGGATTATATATATTTTTTAGGTACATTCGATAGTGTATTTTTTCTGAATTCAACCATGTAATCATTTTGTATGACAAATAACAACAGATGAAATACAATATACAGGTTGTTTCTCCAATAGGGACAGCCCGATTATTTTCTTTATTATTGTAAAGAAAAGAAAATCATTCAAATTAAAGTAGTAGTATAGATAGTATAAAAAGAGGGGCATACATTGAAGAAAAAAAAGTAACTTGGGGTTCTCAAACTATAACATAAATATATATTTTTTTAAATGGGATTATATATATTTTTTAGGTACATTCGATAGTGTATTTTTTCTGAATTCAACCATGTAATCATTTTATATGACAAATAACAACAGATGAAATAGAATATACAGGTTGTTTCTCCAATAGGGACAGCCCGATTATTTTCTTTATTATTGTAAAGAAAAGAAAATCATTCAAATTAAAGTAGTAGTATAGATAGTATAAAAAGAGGGGCATACATTGAAGAAAAAAAAGTAACTTGGGGTTCTCAAACTATAACATAAATATATATTTTTTTAAATGGGATTATATATATTTTTTAGGTACATTCGATAGTGTATTTTTTCTGAATTCAACCATGTAATCATTTTATATGACAAATAACAACAGATGAAATACAATATACAGGTTGTTTCTCCAATAGGGACAGCCCGATTATTTTCTTTATTATTGTAAAGAAAAGAAAATCATTCAAATTAAAGTAGTAGTATAGATAGTATAAAAAGAGGGGCATACATTGAAGAAAAAAAAGTAACTTGGGGTTCTCAAACTATAACATAAATATATATTTTTTTAAATGGGATTATATATATTTTTTAGGTACATTCGATAGTGTATTTTTTCTGAATTCAACCATGTAATCATTTTATATGACAAATAACAACAGATGAAATACAATATACAGGTTGTTTCTCCAATAGGGACAGCCCGATTATTTTCTTTATTATTGTAAAGAAAAGAAAATCATTCAAATTAAAGTAGTAGTATAGATAGTATAAAAAGAGGGGCATACATTGAAGAAAAAAAAGTAACTTGGGGTTCTCAAACTATAACATAAATATATATTTTTTTAAATGGGATTATATATATTTTTTAGGTACATTCGATAGTGTATTTTTTCTGAATTCAACCATGTAATTATTTTGTATGACAAATAACAACAGATGAAATACAATATACAGGTTGTTTCTCCAATAGGGACAGCCCGATTATTTTCTTTATTATTGTAAAGAAAAGAAAATCATTCAAATTAAAGTAGTAGTATAGATAGTATAAAAAGAGGGGCATACATTGAAGAAAAAAAAGTAACTTGGGGTTCTCAAACTATAACATAAATATATATTTTTTTAAATGGGATTATATATATTTTTTAGGTACATTCGATAGTGTATTTTTTCTGAATTCAACCATGTAATCATTTTATATGACAAATAACAACAGATGAAATACAATATACAGGTTGTTTCTCCAATAGGGACAGCCCGATTATTTTCTTTATTATTGTAAAGAAAAGAAAATCATTCAAATTAAAGTAGTAGTATAGATAGTATAAAAAGAGGGGCATACATTGAAGAAAAAAAAGTAACTTGGGGTTCTCAAACTATAACATAAATATATATTTTTTTAAATGGGATTATATATATTTTTTAGGTACATTCGATAGTGTATTTTTTCTGAATTCAACCATGTAATCATTTTATATGACAAATAACAACAGATGAAATACAATATACAGGTTGTTTCTCCAATAGGGACAGCCCGATTATTTTCTTTATTATTGTAAAGAAAAGAAAATCATTCAAATTAAAGTAGTAGTATAGATAGTATAAAAAGAGGGGCATACATTGAAGAAAAAAAAGTAACTTGGGGTTCTCAAACTATAACATAAATATATATTTTTTTAAATGGGATTATATATATTTTTTAGGTACATTCGATAGTGTATTTTTTCTGAATTCAACCATGTAATCATTTTATATGACAAATAACAACAGATGAAATACAATATACAGGTTGTTTCTCCAATAGGGACAGCCCGATTATTTTCTTTATTATTGTAAAGAAAAGAAAATCATTCAAATTAAAGTAGTAGTATAGATAGTATAAAAAGAGGGGCATACATTGAAGAAAAAAAAGTAACTTGGGGTTCTCAAACTATAACATAAATATATATTTTTTTAAATGGGATTATATATATTTTTTAGGTACATTCGATAGTGTATTTTTTCTGAATTCAACCATGTAATCATTTTATATGACAAATAACAACAGATGAAATACAATATACAGGTTGTTTCTCCAATAGGGACAGCCCGATTATTTTCTTTATTATTGTAAAGAAAAGAAAATCATTCAAATTAAAGTAGTAGTATAGATAGTATAAAAAGAGGGGCATACATTGAAGAAAAAAAAGTAACTTGGGGTTCTCAAACTATAACATAAATATATATTTTTTTAAATGGGATTATATATATTTTTTAGGTACATTCGATAGTGTATTTTTTCTGAATTCAACCATGTAATCATTTTATATGACAAATAACAACAGATGAAATACAATATACAGGTTGTTTCTCCAATAGGGACAGCCCGATTATTTTCTTTATTATTGTAAAGAAAAGAAAATCATTCAAATTAAAGTAGTAGTATAGATAGTATAAAAAGAGGGGCATACATTGAAGAAAAAAAAGTAACTTGGGGTTCTCAAACTATAACATAAATATATATTTTTTTAAATGGGATTATATATATTTTTTAGGTACATTCGATAGTGTATTTTTTCTGAATTCAACCATGTAATCATTTTATATGACAAATAACAACAGATGAAATACAATATACAGGTTGTTTCTCCAATAGGGACAGCCCGATTATTTTCTTTATTATTGTAAAGAAAAGAAAATCATTCAAATTAAAGTAGTAGTATAGATAGTATAAAAAGAGGGGCATACATTGAAGAAAAAAAAGTAACTTGGGGTTCTCAAACTATAACATAAATATATATTTTTTTAAATGGGATTATATATATATATTTTTTAGGTACATTCGATAGTGTATTTTTTCTGATTTCAACCATGTAATCATTTTATATGACAAATAACAACAGATGAAATACAATATACAGGTTGTTTCTCCAATAGGGACAGCCCGATTATTTTCTTTATTATTGTAAAGAAAAGAAAATCATTCAAATTAAAGTAGTAGTATAGATAGTATAAAAAGAGGGGCATACATTGAAGAAAAAAAGTAACTTGGGGTTCTCAAACTATAACATAAATATATATTTTTTTAAATGGGATTATATATATTTTTTAGGTACATTCGATAGTGTATTTTTTCTGAATTCAACCATGTAATCATTTTATATGACAAATAACAACAGATGAAATACAATATACAGGTTGTTTCTCCAATAGGGACAGCCCGATTATTTTCTTTATTATTGTAAAGAAAAGAAAATCATTCAAATTAAAGTAGTAGTATAGATAGTATAAAAAGAGGGGCATACATTGAAGAAAAAAAAGTAACTTGGGGTTCTCAAACTATAACATAAATATATATTTTTTTAAATGGGATTATATATATTTTTTAGGTACATTCGATAGTGTATTTTTTCTGAATTCAACCATGTAATCATTTTATATGACAAATAACAACAGATGAAATACAATATACAGGTTGTTTCTCCAATAGGGACAGCCCGATTATTTTCTTTATTATTGTAAAGAAAAGAAAATCATTCAAATTAAAGTAGTAGTATAGATAGTATAAAAAGAGGGGCATACATTGAAGAAAAAAAAGTAACTTGGGGTTCTCAAACTATAACATAAATATATATTTTTTTAAATGGGATTATATATATTTTTTAGGTACATTCGATAGTGTATTTTTTCTGAATTCAACCATGTAATCATTTTATATGACAAATAACAACAGATGAAATACAATATACAGGTTGTTTCTCCAATAGGGACAGCCCGATTATTTTCTTTATTATTGTAAAGAAAAGAAAATCATTCAAATTAAAGTAGTAGTATAGATAGTATAAAAAGAGGGGCATACATTGAAGAAAAAAAAGTAACTTGGGGTTCTCAAACTATAACATAAATATATATTTTTTTAAATGGGATTATATATATTTTTTAGGTACATTCGATAGTGTATTTTTTCTGAATTCAACCATGTAATCATTTTATATGACAAATAACAACAGATGAAATACAATATACAGGTTGTTTCTCCAATAGGGACAGCCCGATTATTTTCTTTATTATTGTAAAGAAAAGAAAATCATTCAAATTAAAGTAGTAGTATAGATAGTATAAAAAGAGGGGCATACATTGAAGAAAAAAAAGTAACTTGGGGTTCTCAAACTATAACATAAATATATATTTTTTTAAATGGGATTATATATATATATTTTTTAGGTACATTCGATAGTGTATTTTTTCTGATTTCAACCATGTAATCATTTTATATGACAAATAACAACAGATGAAATACAATATACAGGTTGTTTCTCCAATAGGGACAGCCCGATTATTTTCTTTATTATTGTAAAGAAAAGAAAATCATTCAAATTAAAGTAGTAGTATAGATAGTATAAAAAGAGGGGCATACATTGAAGAAAAAAAGTAACTTGGGGTTCTCAAACTATAACATAAATATATATTTTTTTAAATGGGATTATATATATTTTTTAGGTACATTCGATAGTGTATTTTTTCTGAATTCAACCATGTAATCATTTTATATGACAAATAACAACAGATGAAATACAATATACAGGTTGTTTCTCCAATAGGGACAGCCCGATTATTTTCTTTATTATTGTAAAGAAAAGAAAATCATTCAAATTAAAGTAGTAGTATAGATAGTATAAAAAGAGGGGCATACATTGAAGAAAAAAAAGTAACTTGGGGTTCTCAAACTATAACATAAATATATATTTTTTTAAATGGGATTATATATATTTTTTAGGTACATTCGATAGTGTATTTTTTCTGAATTCAACCATGTAATCATTTTATATGACAAATAACAACAGATGAAATACAATATACAGGTTGTTTCTCCAATAGGGACAGCCCGATTATTTTCTTTATTATTGTAAAGAAAAGAAAATCATTCAAATTAAAGTAGTAGTATAGATAGTATAAAAAGAGGGGCATACATTGAAGAAAAAAAAGTAACTTGGGGTTCTCAAACTATAACATAAATATATATTTTTTTAAATGGGATTATATATATTTTTTAGGTACATTCGATAGTGTATTTTTTCTGAATTCAACCATGTAATCATTTTATATGACAAATAACAACAGATGAAATACAATATACAGGTTGTTTCTCCAATAGGGACAGCCCGATTATTTTCTTTATTATTGTAAAGAAAAGAAAATCATTCAAATTAAAGTAGTAGTATAGATAGTATAAAAAGAGGGGCATACATTGAAGAAAAAAAAGTAACTTGGGGTTCTCAAACTATAACATAAATATATATTTTTTTAAATGGGATTATATATATATATATATTTTTTAGGTACATTCGATAGTGTATTTTTTCTGAATTCAACCATGTAATCATTTTATATGACAAATAACAACAGATGAAATACAATATACAGGTTGTTTCTCCAATAGGGACAGCCCGATTATTTTCTTTATTATTGTAAAGAAAAGAAAATCATTCAAATTAAAGTTGTAGTATAGATAGTATATAAAGAGGGGCATACATTGAAGAAAAAAAAGTAACTTGGGGTTCTCAAACTATAACATAAATATATATTTTTTTAAATGGGATTATATATATTTTTTAGGTACATTCGATAGTGTATTTTTTCTGAATTCAACCATGTAATCATTTTATATGACAAATAACAACAGATGAAATACAATATACAGGTTGTTTCTCCAATAGGGACAGCCCGATTATTTTCTTTATTATTGTAAAGAAAAGAAAATCATTCAAATTAAAGTAGTAGTATAGATAGTATAAAAAGAGGGGCATACATTGAAGAAAAAAAAGTAACTTGGGGTTCTCAAACTATAACATAAATATATATTTTTTTAAATGGGATTATATATATATATTTTTTAGGTACATTCGATAGTGTATTTTTTCTGAATTCAACCATGTAATCATTTTATATGACAAATAACAACAGATGAAATACAATATACAGGTTGTTTCTCCAATAGGGACAGCCCGATTATTTTCTTTATTATTGTAAAGAAAAGAAAATCATTCAAATTAAAGTAGTAGTATAGATAGTATAAAAAGAGGGGCATACATTGAAGAAAAAAAAGTAACTTGGGGTTCTCAAACTATAACATAAATATATATTTTTTTAAATGGGATTATATATATTTTTTAGGTACATTCGATAGTGTATTTTTTCTGAATTCAACCATGTAATCATTTTATATGACAAATAACAACAGATGAAATACAATATACAGGTTGTTTCTCCAATAGGGACAGCCCGATTATTTTCTTTATTATTGTAAAGAAAAGAAAATCATTCAAATTAAAGTAGTAGTATAGATAGTATAAAAAGAGGGGCATACATTGAAGAAAAAAAAGTAACTTGGGGTTCTCAAACTATAACATAAATATATATTTTTTTAAATGGGATTATATATATATATATTTTTTAGGTACATTCGATAGTGTATTTTTTCTGAATTCAACCATGTAATCATTTTATATGACAAATAACAACAGATGAAATACAATATACAGGTTGTTTCTCCAATAGGGACAGCCCGATTATTTTCTTTATTATTGTAAAGAAAAGAAAATCATTCAAATTAAAGTAGTAGTATAGATAGTATAAAAAGAGGGGCATACATTGAAGAAAAAAAAGTAACTTGGGGTTCTCAAACTATAACATAAATATATATTTTTTTAAATGGGATTATATATATTTTTTAGGTACATTCGATAGTGTATTTTTTCTGAATTCAACCATGTAATCATTTTATATGACAAATAACAACAGATGAAATACAATATACAGGTTGTTTCTCCAATAGGGACAGCCCGATTATTTTCTTTATTATTGTAAAGAAAAGAAAATCATTCAAATTAAAGTAGTAGTATAGATAGTATAAAAAGAGGGGCATACATTGAAGAAAAAAAAGTAACTTGGGGTTCTCAAACTATAACATAAATATATATTTTTTTAAATGGGATTATATATATATATATATTTTTTAGGTACATTCGATAGTGTATTTTTTCTGAATTCAACCATGTAATCATTTTATATGACAAATAACAACAGATGAAATACAATATACAGGTTGTTTCTCCAATAGGGACAGCCCGATTATTTTCTTTATTATTGTAAAGAAAAGAAAATCATTCAAATTAAAGTTGTAGTATAGATAGTATATAAAGAGGGGCATACATTGAAGAAAAAAAAGTAACTTGGGGTTCTCAAACTATAACATAAATATATATTTTTTTAAATGGGATTATATATATTTTTTAGGTACATTCGATAGTGTATTTTTTCTGAATTCAACCATGTAATCATTTTATATGACAAATAACAACAGATGAAATACAATATACAGGTTGTTTCTCCAATAGGGACAGCCCGATTATTTTCTTTATTATTGTAAAGAAAAGAAAATCATTCAAATTAAAGTAGTAGTATAGATAGTATAAAAAGAGGGGCATA